>QOCX01000427.1:81325-94744 GCA_005959815.1 Sarcophaga bullata | reverse complement strand
ATAATTCGATTAGTTGCCGACAGGTTCAAACAAATAACAATTCAATTATTTTTCGATTAATTTCAATATTCATACTGGTGTGTGTGTATGTCATAAAACAAACTTGCAGTTGTTTGAACCCTCTTTTTTAATTTGAACACCAAAAAAAAATTTTGTTACAATTTATTGGTATGCAATTCAGTTTAAAATTGCATATTATAATTATCTCTTTATCATGTGCTTTCATAAGTAATAAAATTCCATTTGCATTATTAATTTTTTTTTTTTCTGATGTAGCTCATGTTCTTAACATTGAATTCCAGTTTGCTGATTGAAGCACTCAGAAGATATATAAAGACTGATTTGCAATATTAAATCGAATAGGGAAATGTTTGCCTAGGTGAAAGGATTATTAATGAAATTTCTCCACAAAACCTAAAATTAATTAAGGAATTAATGGAATATTGGAATATTTCATATGTTAAACTTTGGGAAATCCATTTAAAATTTGAGAAATTTTAAAAAACTTAAATTTTGTTTTATAAGAAAATTCAGTTTGTTTTTTAATTGAAACATTTTGAAATTGTTTAATAGATTTCAAATTTAGTTTTTTTAAGCAAGACTTTTACAAGTAATTTTTAATATCCATAATAAGTTTGTATATTCAATAAGGATTTACAAATTTTTAATCTATGTGCAGTTAATACTTCTGTAATAAATTCGATGCCATCTTACCTTCAGCTAAAGAAAAATAAATTAAAGAGTACGTACCATACAACAATGGGTGTAGTGGTTAAAGTGCTCGAATTACATCAGGGTTTTCCAACTTCTATCCCCTGTAAATAGACCATTTACAAAGATAAGTTTATCCCTTTATAAAGGATATGATCAACAATAAACATTGCAGGAATTATTTGAACAATGTGTTCAGGCAGCCGTACCACCTGAAACAAATCAAATAATAGGAAGACAGAGGGATGCTTAGTGACAGTCTTGTGTTTTTAAAAGGAACTAACAATGAATAAAAATATACATTGGTGGTCGAAACACAGCGATATTATAGCAAAACAAAAAAATTAATGAAAAATTTAATGAAAAATATGTTCTGTTGTAATATGGGAACGTTATTCATGTTAATTAAATTAATTATTAATTTTTTTAAAACATATTTTGTCAAAAATTCAGATACAATTCCTATTTTAAATGAATGCATTGCTCAAATAATTTTCAAATCGTTCTTCAGAAATGTTGTCATAAAACTCCCGCCTAAAATGAAAGATTGTGCCTCTCTTTTTTCCCCCCACCATATAAGATGATCCAAAACTTTTCAATAAAGTTATGATCAGGTGATTAATTCGGTCCCTTGTTAGAACACTCGAAACATTGGCTTGTTATCTATCGTTTGCATAACTGAACTCACAGAAATGACAAAATAAAGAGTACATGACCTTTATACAAGGATTCTACAAATATTGTACATTAACATAATAGTTGTGAATATAAATTAAAAAATCCTTTTAACTTTTGTTCCCTTTTAGAATAATCAATGTAGCAAAAAAGTGTTCATGTGTTTCTGAAATGTTCACCTTTTTGGATATTCGCGTTTTCGCGAGTTCATAAATCCATTGAGTTGGTCTCATATCAGAATATACCTTTGCACCTTTATTGAAATATAATTTCAATTTTTTATTTAACAGAATTCTATACTTTTTTCTAATGAAATATTTACTCACATTTTGACGAATGCCATTAGTTTTAGCTATCATTTTGTTGTGGTTTATTCGGGTAAAATTTTGATTATTGTATACTTTCCTTTGTGGTCGCGTAGTCTAGTAGGTAGTGTGTTGGCTTATTAGACGAAAGGCCAGGGTTCGAATCTCCGGTCAGTCATCAAAAACGAAATATGAAAAATATTTCTTCGGCGACTTCCTCTCAGCAGAGTTCTGGCAAAAATTCTGAGAGCAAGAATAAAATTGTCATGAAAAGCTTCTCAAAAAAAATCTGTCGTTCGGAGTCGACTTTAAACTGTAGGTCCCGCCACTCATGTATAAAATTAACACACACAACATAAGTGGTGTGAGAAGCTAGGTCGTAATCCGGACTGAAGGGTTGTAATGGCCAATTATGTTATGTATGTTGTATACTTTCCTTTATCAACATCATTCTAAAAGACACACTTACAATTTATTTTTTTAATTTTTTTTAACAGGGATATCTGAATTTCTGTATGTGCTTTAAAATTAAATAATTTAATGGTTTTTTGCCCACGTTTAAGGGATATAAAGATTAACATTTTACATTTGATTGAATAATATTGTTTTAAATCTATTTTCAAATAAATAATTGCGTTAAATTAAACGTAATACACCGTTCCTATTTTATAGACATACATTTATATATACGCGTATTTATATATTAGGTTTTAACGCGTTTTTTTTTTCTTTCGAATTTTATCAAATATACTACACTCAGTGAATATTTTCAATACAATTTAAAATATGAAATTGTTTTTTTTTCTCTTTATAGTAATTATGTGAAAAATGTAAATTACTAATACCGTATTACTTTATCCTTTATCCAGAAATATGATTTCAATTTTCGAAATTTCAATTTATGAAATTAGCAAAAAACATTATATACGAAATAATATTTCACTGAGTTTTATAGCAAATTGTGGTTTGTGAATTTAAATTAAAATTTTTACAGGTTTTTTCATTTGCAATTTGATTTTTAAAAAGATTATTTTTTTGATTTATTGTACTGTAATTTGCAAACGTAAAAGTAAATGATCATTCATTTCCAACTTTTTGTTTTGATTTCTCTACAATATATTTGCTATATATCCCCCATACTTATATTGGACTGATCAAAAAAGATTTCTGTATGAAAACAACACATGTTTATTAATAACATTAATGAATATTTGTTTTGTGTTTTTGCTTTTACATTTTTCTTTTTTATTAATTTTACTTTAGTTTTCAATAGTGGTGAGCTTGACTTTGTTTTCTATAATTCTCTGTCATATTTTACTTACTGAGACTAAAATTTTTAATTTAGTTTAACGTTGGCACTTCACTAAGAAACATTTCGCAAACAAAACAAAGCCACGTATTTAATTATAAATATAAATTTTATATATTTTTCAAACGCATTCAAGCCGACTTTTGATACCTACATGCATACATACAAAGCTTTTTGTTCATAATAAATATTTAAATTAGCTGACTTTTGAATTTTTATTTTGTTTTAAAAGTAAGTGAATTAACAATTTTGTAAATTTGTTATCGTATAGAGTTTGTTAATAAATATTTCAATTTTAATCATTGTTTAGCTTTTTTTTTTCTTCTTCATATATTTGCTCAACAAAAATATTTAAAGTAAGCAAAAGCTTAACTTTGTATCTACAGTGCATGTAAAATAATAGCACTGTAAGCAAATAACGCATAGACAATGTATGTTTTTCATCCTTATTTAAATAAAATTGAATGCTAAAATGAAAATAATTTTATATTGTATTTGATGATTGTGCTATTAGACAGTATGTATTTCTATTTTCCATCCGTTAGAAGAGTGTATAAATTCTAGGGCCAGTGAGAAACAATGAAACAAAAAATGATTAAAAAAAAAACTCTGTAATGGAAAAATAACGAAACTTACAACAAAATTCAATTTAAGAATGTTATTGAAACATTTCTTGTTTTGAAATTCTATTTGCTTTTGCTTCTCCCAGAGTTATACGCTGTTAAATGCTTTTAATGCTCTTAGTTCTAGCGAATCACTGTCATAGCCTGATGCATAAACCATTGCCAAGCCTTTCTGCTGGAATATTTGTGGTCGATATCACAATGAATAACTAAAAGCAAATCAATCAGAAAAAAAAAACTTAAATGTAACATATAATGCTTGAACCAAGATGGTTTACCTCGTTTTATGCAAATCGAGGAATATATTATGCTTTAGGTAGTCGTCTAACGTATGAACAAGACACTTTTCCACCAAACAAAACAACTTAACTCTAGTAAGTCTATATAATATATCTCAATTTAGATGCTTATATGGAATACATATAGTTTTTTTTCGAATGTTTTGCCATCAGTAATGATCGTTTTAGTGAAGATTATGAAGATCGCAGTCTGACGTCAAGATTTCCAAACAGCGTTGTTTCTTTTAGTTTAATGGTAAGCTTACATGAACGGTTTTAGTTTGGTAAAACCAACACTTAACGGTTAAATTAGTTATTGATAGTGATAATTTTTTTTTCCTTTTACACAGTTGTTCTTAGTTTTACCTATTTCCGTTCTTTTGTCAACGTAGTGTTTTGTTTAGAAAATTAATATTTCTCATCAAACCGATGCATTTAATTTGTGTGTGTTACTGTATTTATTTTTATTTCATTTTTTAATTATGAGCAGACGTAGCTGTAAATCTGAGGGGTAAGAACAGACAGAGGTTTTCAACCTCCAAATATCTGACATCATCGATAGAGCACTCAAATAAAAATATTGTTGCAATGGGAGGATTTATTTTGGACTCAAATTGGTTTCGTATAGCGAATGATTGATCCCTGGATTGAATGTTGACTAAGTGGAATTTCTTCCTTCAAGTAGTGTACTCCACTACCTAACCCAACCTAACTTGAGACAGTTGAATACATTTTTTAATCACTATGTTATATTTATATAAAAGTCAAAGCCCCACCTGTAAGAAATTCTATAGAAAATATTGTCTATTAAAGTTAATATTCTTCTATTTAATGGTGCTATTTAATTCGGCGATACTGTAAGCAAGTGTGCATATTTAGGTATTTAAATTAATTAAATTTAAAAATGCAATACGGCTTTCAAAAATAGTGTGAGTAAAATAAGGACGTTTACTTTTTAATTTACTGGCCTCTCTCAAGTACCATTTAAAATGATTGCTTTTTTAGAATTAAAACATTGAAAGCTTAATTTCTTTAAAAAAAATATCATTTTATTGTACTCCTTCCTAATATTTGATATCAAATTCTCAATTCACTTTTTTTTTCCACGATGGGGAAATCGTTTTTTCGAAGTTGATCGATAGTTGATACAATAAAAACATTTTTTTTACACGAGTATGATGGTAATTATTTATTAGATTTCACATTTGTATTGTTATAAAATTAATTAGTTAGAGTTTAGAGAAATGATAAATTGCATGTGGGATGGGTCATTTGCAATATTAGGTGAAAGCTATGGAATTGGCATTGTTTGCATATACTAAACTAATTTTAATTTTTGCGTCTGTCGTTTTTCGCCAAGGTAATAAAATCAAGTAAAATTTATCGCGAGTAATATTACGAAAAAAACAGCACTTTTAATATTTGCAAACGAAGTAAGTGCCAAAATTTTATTTCTTTGTAAATACAGAATTTAAATTTTTTTTTTTGCATTCAAAGTATTTTTTTTTTCTTCTTTTTTTTTTGTAATTAATATAAATGTAAACCGCTATCGTATCAATATAATTTATTTCTTAATATTGTTTTATTTACGAGTTTTCATTATTATTTGTTTTTTTTTAAATAATTACAAAAAGAAAAACAAAAACAGCAACCCTCTTTGTGTATTTAATTTCAAATTCTTAATTTTTCAATCTTTCATACGAATTTCAACATATTGCGTCTTATAAATAAAAAAATTTCTTCAGACTCGTTACAGAATCTTTTGCATATAAATTCCACGAAATAATACTAAAAACGATTTTTATTTATTTTATTTTCTCACAACTTTACTTACAGAAAATATAAAAAAGCAAACTTAACTTTATAGAGAAGAGAATAATAGTGAGAGTATATATATTTTCCAAGAAAGATTTCAAAAAAAAAAAAAAGAAAAGAAAAAAGAGTACCAAGAAATTGTTTCGAGACTGCCGCCGCACGACAAGAAACAAAGCGTCCGCTGTGATATATATGATAGTATACGACAGGCTTACTAAAAATTTGGTGTGCATAATACACGTCTCTGTGCTATTGAATTGAGATTTTGAGATTTTGTACTGAACCGCTTTAAGATTAAGTTTTGCCTTTAGAAGATATAGAAATTTTTGGATATTTTTGGATTACAAAAGGATATCAAATCCTTCCTTATACGAAGGCCGAAACGATTGTGATATTAACTTGGAACAAATTGATCTAGAGAAAAAGGAAAAAAGATCTTCGTCGCATATATTAATTTTTTTCTTTTAATAATTAATTTGTTAGGAAACTTATATACTTAAAAACATAATTTTTTTTCTTTTTTTTTTTGTGTGAAAAAGTCTTGTCTTTAGAAATCTAAATCTAAACAAAATTGTACTTTAAATATTGCATCATTAACATTTGCAGAAATTTTGTATTTCATTTAATATAATAACTTTTTTTCTTAACTCGTTCTTAAAAACACTACATTTATGTATAACATTCAACGTAAATCGGCAAATGCATCATCTTCATCATCCTCATTAACATTATCATCATCATCAGCATTGCCATCCCATGAATTAACTGGACTTTCAGCTAATCCATCATCGTCATCATCATCATCAGCATCAGCATCAACGCCATCGTTAGCATCAGCTCCATATAGCGATCCATCATCATTATCAGCAAATGCATTAACGTTAAAAGCAGCTGTATCATCATCATCATCGTCAAGTGCTACTGCTGATATTACATTACAGTCTCCATTATTGCATAACATAGCACCTATTTCACCTACACCTCCACCTACTCCACCAACGCCTCCGCCTTCAGCTAGTTATTCAAATGCGTCCTCCCCTCCCTCCTCACCCTTTGCGGGAATTTCATTGAATTTTTCCCCACCCACTGTTCAGAATTCATATGAAAGTGGTAGTGCTCCTACTTCTCCCACAGATAAGGAAGAAGAAACCTGCTCCAATTCCTGCTGTTCTTATCCAACTTTAGAACAAATTAAACAAAAACTCAGAAATCAAGAATCACAAACCCAACTGACCCTCTTAAATTCCCTACTACTTTCCTCCACAGCTAACGCCGCTGTCGTCCAGCACATCCCACACTCTACTTTAGTAAGATCTGTGACAGCTACCAGTATCATGGATATGCCCTACAACACCTCACCTTCCTTACGTGTGCGCACCACTTCGCTTAATCAACTCAAGAAAACCGCTGATCTTGCTATAGAAAACGAGTTGCACGTCTGTCCTAGTGAAATGCCTGATGAATTGCGTAAGCTCTTGCCACCCACATCGGAGACTGTAATGACAAAACCATTTCCTATTAGAGGCGAACGTGCCATATCTGATGTTTCCACTCCTCACGTTATTGCTATGGTCGGTTTGCCAGCCAGAGGTAAGACGTTTATCTCTAAAAAACTGGCACGTTATCTTAATTGGATTGGTATTGCAACAAGAGTGTTTAATTTGGGAGAATATCGTCGCCACGCCACTAGCGCTTACAAGTCTCATGAGTTCTTCCGTGCCGATAATGAAGAGGCCATGGCTATTCGTAATCGTTGTGCTAATCAGGCCTTGCACGATTCCTGTGAATGGCTTTTAAGCGGCCAGGGCAGTGTGGCTGTTTTTGACGCTACAAATTCTACATTAGAAAGACGGAAGCTGATACATGAAATCGTCGTGAAACAACATGGTTTTCGACTTTTCTTTGTCGAGTCAATCTGTGACGATCCTACCATTATTGAACAAAACATTAAAGAGGTTAAAGTCAGTTCTCCTGATTATGTGAACATGAATACTGAATTGGTAGTGCGTGATTTTTTGCAGCGCATTGAACACTATCAAGAACGCTACCAACCCATTGATGAGGTGAAAGAGGAACACTTAAGTTTTATGAAAATCTATAATGCTGGGAAAAAAGTTGTTGTTTACAATAATGAAGGTCATGTAGAATCGCGTATTGTTTACTATTTAATGAATATACATATTACACCTAGAACTATCTATCTAACTCGCCACGGTGAATCCGAGCACAATCTCAAAGGACTTATAGGTGGAGATTCTAATCTAAGTGAACGTGGTCGTTTATATGCTAAGGCCTTGTCGTCTTATATCGAACAGCAAAATATTGAAGGTCTTAGAGTCTGGACTTCGTGGATGAGGAGAGCTATACAAACAGTAGCTGAAGTTAAGGCTCCCCAGGAGCGTTGGAAGGCACTTAATGAGATAGATGCTGGTCACTGCGAAGAAATGACCTATGAGCAGATAAAGGAAACCTTTCCTGAAGAGTTTAAAGCGAGAGATCAGAATAAGTTTGCTTATCGTTATCCTCGTGGCGAAAGCTATGAAGATTTGGTAGCACGTCTTGAACCTGTCATAATGGAGTTGGAACGTCAAGGCAATGTTCTGGTTGTATCACATCAGGCTGTATTACGTTGTCTTTTCGCATACTTCCTGGATAAGTCAGCCGATGAGCTGCCATACTTGTATGTGCCCCTACACACTGTTATTAAACTGACTCCGGTTGCCTATGGCTGTAAGGTCGAGCATATTAAACTGCCCATAGATGCAGTCGATACTCATCGTCCCAAGCCAAAGATACCCGGAGATGTTTCATTGGGTCTTGATGGATTAAGCGGTGATTTGGTAGCTCCTGATGGCGTCGGTAAGGTGTTGATAGTTGGCGATGATGTGACTAAGGCGACTAATGGCGGTATTATCGGCAATGGTATTGCTGCGGTATCATCTTCTCCCTTAGACACAGACATTAATGACGCCACTAGCAACCACCCAACAACACCTGTCAATAATGGTAATGTAAACAACAACAATCAGTAACATAATAAGTCAACATAAATGCGTTCTCATCAAATGTGAACTTCTGACTCAGCTTCATTTATAAATCGTTTCAACACATTTTAAGTTTAAAAATTCTCTTTTATTTTTGTTTATTTTAAGTTTAAAAATTCTCTTTTATTTTTGTTTATTTTTTTTTTTTTTTGTCATAGTGTAATTAAGATTAAAGGACATAATAAAATAGNATAGAAATCATTTTCTTTAATTAATAAACCCGAGAAGATACTTGATGGTGGTGACTATAATTAAAATTAAATTAAAGTAATAAAGTACAGATTGTCCATAATGTTTGTATCAGTTTTCTGTTTTAAATTTTTGTTTTATAATTGAAAAAAATGTTAAATTGGCTTATAAAAATAAAGAATAAAATTCAATTTTCAAAATTTCCTCAGTGCCATGTGTTTTAATTATTATAATATGACAACGTTTTAAAAGAGAAATAAATCCTTTACTATTGAAATTAGCTCCACAGATTTTTATAATTTTCATTTCGCCATTAAATTTCGTACTTATAGTTTTTGCACATACATTAAGAACTGCATATGCCGAAAATAAATGTTGAATTGAATCAAATTATTAAAAAAAATAGAAAAAATAGAAAAACTAGAAAAATAACATATAAATTCAATTTTTAAAGTTGTAATTTTTTTTAATAAAAAAAAATACAACATTTTGGTTAACTAAATATAAGAAGTGTGGCCAACTAAAAAAAAAAAAAATGACTGAAATAGAAAAAAAAAATAGAGGTTAATAATAAATAATATTTCTATAATAGACATATTTTTTTATATAATAAACAATATTTCTGCCTTTAAATGTAAAATGATTGTTTTTGTTTTATTTTTCAAAAAAAAAAAAAGAATATATTTTTTGCCCTTTATAAATATTAGTTTAATATAGTGTGCTCAAAACACGAAGACAAGACTTTTCGACTGAAGTAAATGTAAACTTAATAAACTTAAATATTATAATATAAAATGATTTTTACTTAAATCAAATAAAAATACTTATTTAACTTTACCGAAATACTTGCTTAAAATATATACTATAATATAAATGATAATATTTTGTAAAATATTGTATATTTTGAAATCTAAATTGTAAACATTTGATTGTATCTCTGATATATTTTATTTTTAATAAAATAAATTTAATTCTACTTATATTGACTTATCTTTCTTATTGCAAAACAATAAATTTTTGAATAAAAACCAATTCGTTTATTAACGTTTGTTTTATTTGTATCATTTTATATACAATTAAGGAAAATATTTCACATATGACATAAGGTTTTAAAATATTAGAAACAACCGAAAAATTCTTTTTATTTCCATCCTTAGGATATTTACATAATTTTTTACAGAGTAATGGTAACAACTTTAAAACTAAGTTGCTGTCTGTCCAAACAATATCAACGATAATATCGAAAAAGAATCGTAATATGAAAGGACTATGTACGATTTAAGAAGTATGTATTCACATAGAGGTCAACTAAGATTCGAAAATAAGTTATGCAATATTGGCGAAACATGTTAAAAGAGGAATGGCAACAAAACTAGGTCTCTGTCTGTCCAAACAATTTCAACGATAATATCGAAAAAGAATCGTAATATGAAAGGACTATGTAAGATTTAAGAAGTATTTATGCACATAGAAGTCAACTGAAATTCGAAAGTAAGTGCTCGAAAATTGGTAAAACATATCAGCAGATTACTGCAATAGCAAATATAATTTATGTATTGTATCATAAGGAATTTAAATGCGGAAGAGCTTCGCATTGGGATTTGCTAAACCTCTCATGAACAAGAATATTGATTTTAGGAAAAAATGTTTTATTAACTGCTTTGACGAGTAAGTATAACATATTTTAAAATGATGGCCGAGTCAAGATGTAAAGAAAATCAAATGCAGAATTTAACCTTTAAAATGTTACCTCAATAGTGAAAAACGATGGCGGACAATATGATGGATCGCTATCAATATAGAGACATTTTGGAACGAAATCTAAAGGCATCAGTAGAAATCTGTTTATAAACTGAACTCAATGAAGCATATTAGAAATGTTTTAGAAAAATTAAAGCTTATTGTGTAAGCGATCGATATTACAGAGAATTTAATGATTTCAATGACTCTTTATCTACAAATTGTAATTGACCAAATTTGATGATTACTAAGACTGTAGGAACAACAGAAAATGTGTTATGTTTCATTATGACAGCCCTAGATTACACACATCTTTGAGGAGCCGGAAGAAAATGAGAGATATTTGTTCCGAAGTTTTGATACATCCACCATATAAACACTTTGCAAAGTTTTCCGGTTACTTTTTATACTGATCTCTACAGAATTTGCTGAAATGTGTAAATTTAAATTCCATAAAGGCCTGTTAAGAGCATTTAGATCAGCTTAAAGGAAGGATTTCTTGGCGAATTAACTCGTTTGTATACTTTATACAGATATTCTTAATAAAACTCAATATTTTCTAGTCAAATTACACTTTTCTGAACTCAATTTTAACTTAATTCTACCGTACATCATCTGCATGTATGAATGTACTTCATATGAGTTTAGATATTCCAATCCTAAAATCTATTGTAAATAATAAAATCATACGAAGAAAATATTGTCTCCTGGATGATGTTACTAATTCAATTATGAAGGTAAGTTGTAGTGTTAAAGATCATTAAACTTTCATGTATTTTCTATAATTCCAATGTATTTGCAAGTAAGAAATATTATTAAAAACAAATTTATTGAAAGTTTAAAATAAATATACCTGTAGATTAATAATTCCTAACAGTTTCTTCTCTTTATTTTTAAAGGTTATTGTTTTATAATAGTTTTGTAAAGGCATTTTAAAAAGAAATTTTAAAAATAACCTTAAGGAGGTTATCAAATCATATAATACTTGTGTAAACAAGCAGCAGCGAAATACATTTCATTAAATAAGAATGAAAAATCTATAGGAAATTTATTTTCATTGCAGTTTGAAATAGAAAAAAATATATTAACTAAATAATACCTGTGATGTATACGAAATTCTTATTAATACTTTATACAATCGACATTTTCCATTCTTGAGTTAGAAACTCATTGCAAATTTTGTAATGTATTTGAAAAAGAAAAAAAAATTAACAATTAAATAAACCATTAATTGAAATAAATGAACTTAAAAGATTCTACTGTGAGATTGCTTTTGTAAGCTGTTTTACATAACAGATAAGTATTTAATAAATATTTATTAAAATTGAAATTTATTGCCTACCTATATTAATGTATTTATTTTTTCTTTTTTAATTTCTATAACAAAACACAATACACTTTATAGTGTTATTAAAAAAAGAGATGCTGTAGTTTTATAATATTAAACAACTTTCTTTTTGAATTGTCCATTTTCATTAATACCATCATTGTTTTTTTTTTACAGCGTAAGCATATAAGATGTAAACCTGTTACATATGTATGAACATGTCTAAAACGACGACCAATTTGGCGTCAAATTCATGCAAACGACAACAACAGAAACAACAACAACACGACGATCAGTCAGTTAATTGAGAATTTTAATTATATTTCTTTTCCCCCCATAAATATATACATAATACATAAGGACAGATCGATCCGAACATACAATATGTCTGAAGACAGAGTTTATACGGATGGTGATATAGTATGGGTAAAATTGGGTAACAATTGGTGGCCGGGCGAAGTGACAGGTTCGAATCGACATCCAGAGGGATTAGTTAAACATTTGAAACGAATGCCCTATTGTGTGGTGAAATTTTTTAATGAGAATTCATAGTAAGTACGATATTGGCATACATTTCTAAGTACCATAAATTATATATTTTTGTGAATATTTTGTTAACGATAGTTTACAGCCACTATACTATATAATTGTAAATTTCTGTCGTTTCGTCTTCGCGTATAATGAACTATATGCCTTTCTTTTAACATATTTTCTTCATCTTCATCGATAGATACCTACAGTGGACAGCAAAAGTCTTAGTACGACAATATATTTTAACAATTTCATAAATTGTAACCAAAAGTTTGTATAAAAATTTATAGTTTTTATATTTATTTCATTAAATTGTTTCTGTAGTGTTATAAAACAAATAAATTTTTTATATTTTTTTTTGCAAAAGAAAAGAAAAATAAGGAAAACATTCTGGACGCTCTGCATTTTGGCAATGCAAAAATGTATGTACATATATACATACATACATAATTGGTCATTACAACACTTCTGTCAGGATTACGGTCTAGCTTCTCACATCACTTATGTTGTGTGTGTTTAAAGTCGACTCCCAACGACAGATTTTTGAGAAACTTTTCATGGCAATTTTATTTACTCTCAGAGTTTTTGCCAGAAATCTGCTGAGAGGAAGCCGCCGAAGAAATATTGTTTCATATTTCGTTTTTGATGTCTGACCTAGGATACAAACCCTGGCCTTTCGTCTAATAAGCCAACACACTACCTACTAGACTACGGCCATTTCTCTCATACTTTGAGTGTTTTCGGTATACAATATCAATCAGAAACTATATGTACGCCTAGCAATATTTAACGAAAAAGCATTGCTTACACCATAATTCTTGTTAAAAATTGTTACATTCATAACGGTAAATTAAAAACATGTCTAAAATATT
>QOCX01000427.1:7010-80948 GCA_005959815.1 Sarcophaga bullata | reverse complement strand
AACAGCTCTTCTACTGCTGCTGTCGAGTTTGTAACATTAAAGAAAGTATTGGTGAATGAAATTGGCAATATCTTGCATGAATATTATATTGTTCGATTTTAGTTCATTGTTGTCATTGTTGTCATTGTTGGTTAATAATGTTGGCAATGATAGAAAACGTGTAACCTCTATCAGAGCTTATCAGAGTTATCTGGTTTCTGATCATCCAAGTCCCTATTATGACCATTTATTATTTCCTTTTGATGTAATTGTCTCTAGACATCCATTAGGCATGTAGAGTTGTCATTAAAATATATACAAATGTATTGTCTAAAGTGACTGGGTGTGGATTGAACGTTATCACTGGCAGCAGGCCGCCAGGATCTGCTTTGTAAGGTGTTCTATTGCCTAACTGGAAGAATTATGCTTTTCTCATGGAAATGATCAATGCTGGTTATATTGATAATGTCAGCAACGATCCTGCGAGCGTTATTCAGCAGTATTTATAGTTTGCTTCGTTAAGGAATAGGGTCTGAACTGAGACTACACAGCCAAGGATCTAGCAATCAACTGCCCGCATGTGATTATTATAATGTCCTTACTTATACCCAATGAGACACCAGCGAGTGCCTAAAGGATTTTATTTTTGCTCTTAAATCTTCCTGCTTTTATATGAGGCGCATAGTGAAAAATGTAGGATGTTATTAGAGATCTTCTCGAATACTTTGAATAATGTGAAATCAAATTCCATTTCCATAGCTTTGTGTTGAATAGAGTTACTGATTCATAAGCAACTTGAGATAGTTGAGAGGTACCAGGCATCAAGACTGTAGTCTTGCTTTCTTATGTGTTTGTGGTTGTTCTTTTTTCTCCGTTTTCTATCTCGCCCATCTACTTCACTATCCTCTCTTGTCCTAATGACGAGTATACGTCCTCAAGCCAACCAACCTTGTTATTAAGTTAATAGAACAAATGACTAAGGTCATGTTTCAGAACATGACCCTAAAAATTACATTAAAAATGGTTTAATAAGTTCTTTTCTCTTCTTTTACAATGTGACGGTAAGAACCGATCCTACTAGAAAGTATTATTTTCACTTTTTAAAAGGTGAACGAATAGTTCGAAATTATAAGACCTTTAGCCTCATTGAAATAAGGAAGCCTAAAATAAAGAAAGCTATACTCTAAGATCCCTAAATATAAAATCATCAACTTATTTTACAGACTTAAAATCTAATGCTAACTATATTTAACTTTTACTCTTTTTAATTAAACTATTTCAGCGAATATGTACGAAGTGCAAAACAAATATTTCCTTTCCAATGTGCAAAAAAGGAAGAGTTCCTTAGAAAAGGTTATTGTAAGTTATAGATTGCCCCAATAAAAGAAAAATCCTTAATTCTTTGTTTTAGCTCTTTATAACAGCGGTAACTCCTTTATGGAGAAATTTCCCGAAGATGTTGAAGTTGCGGAGCGGCTTACACGTCGTAAAGAACCTTCCTTAATAATAAACGATCGTCCAGACAGTATTGTTAAAGCGATATTAGGTCAGCCTTTAATAACAACCTATGATGACTGTTGTGATGGAACTAATTATCGAGAAAAACGTCGTAGTGGCGTAAGTACTGCAAATTGTGTTTATAAAAATACTTTTTTTTTAAATCAATTTCACATTATTTTTATAGGATTCTGTTACCAAAATTTTGAATATAACCCAAAATCGTAATACTGAAACGTCAAACGATAAACTGGGAATATCATCGATTTCTATATTGACGAAACCAAATTCGAACGGATCGTCAAATTTACCTTTAAATAATACCAAAAATGATACAAACAATGTTGTTAACAATAGCACAAATTACCAGTGTAATTTATGCGATTTTACCAGTGTGCGACAAAATGTCATGATATTGCATCGAAAAATGCACAATAATAGAAATTCAATAGGAAAATTATGTTCAAAACCATTAGCATCACCAGCAGCAGCAGCACCACCACCACCACCATCAGCCTCAGCAGCAGTAAGTACTGCTGTTTCAACAACATCAACAACGAGTCTTAACAAAAACAGATCAAATCAAAATCAAATTGTCAGTGATGATAAAACTAAAAATAAAACCAAAGTAAGTACAATCACAACTACAACAGCAAAAAGAACAGTCACGCCTAAGGAATTAATTGATTCAAATACAAACACTATCAAATCTAAATCACCAAAATTAAATAAGAATAGAAAGTCAAACAAGGAAAGTAAAGTGGAAAGTGCTTATGCTACTATTCTTTCCGATTTCTGTCCGAATGAAACGGATATCATCTCTCCTATAGCTGATGACAAACAATCTAGACGTTCATTGAGACATCGGAAGAATTCGGATGAGTTAACAACAATTGATATGACTAATGGATCATCGATATGTATTGATATTTCTGAAACAAGATCAATACAAAAGGTACCTAAAAAACGAGATTTTTCTTCGCTACAGTTGCGAGAAGATAGTCAAACGGAATCGTCAGAACCCGATGTATACATAGTTGATAAGGACAAGGAAACTACTACAAAAAGCAAAAGTACAGCCATCATTAAGTCAGCTAAAAGCACTAAAGATGATGTTGAAGATTTGCGTAAAATTTTGTTAGCTGATTGGAGTGATGATGATGAAACTCCCCCTGATGCTATTATTGTGGATGATAGCATAGTAATTAATGAACCAAATACAAATACAAATGTGGCGGCAACATCTACACCGATTATCTCATCTTCATCGCTACTAACTGGTCGTATAAGGAATATACCAAAAAAGGATCGACGCGATGTTGTATTACAAGATTTCAACAGCGATATATCTCTAATAGAGGATAATAACAAAGCCGATGAGAGTAGAAAACCGATGGCTGCAGATTTGGATAGTTCAAATTCTTCAATTGTGGAGATTATAGAAGATGATCAATCCGCAGCACCAATAATAACTATTAACGACGATGAAGAAGAGGTAGATGTAACAAAAACCCAAAATGATCAAAACATAGTTGTAGTCTGTGAGTCACAAGATATCGATTCTACTGTTGGCCTTGCAAATCAAAAATCTAATTCTGCTGCCACTTCATGTTCCACTTTATCCTGTTTTGATTTTCAGGAAGAGGAAGATGAACAGGAATCTGCTGCGCCTACAATTTCACATTTTAAAAAGAAATATCTCTCCGGAGAAAAACTACAAAATCGATCATCATCTATAGACGATGTGGAAGATGTGAGTGTGGCCAAAAACCGATCAGAGTTGGCGGAAAGCGATCAAAAATTAACAGCTGAAATTGAATCACTGCTGGCACAAACTCAACCTGCAGTATCGGACTTACTCAATGCAAATAGCTTAGAGGAAAGCATCTCCGTTAAAGATTTACCAATTAAAGAGAGAGGCAAAAGGATTTTTAAATCCCGAAACAAGTCTAGAATAGAGGAGAGAACAACTACAGAACCAACTACTGCTACAGTGTCTGAAATGGATGACAATTTGAAAACGTCCGAACACAATAAGTCTAACGAAAATTCTCAATTAGAAAGCATAATTAATAAAGAGAAAGAGACTAGCGAAACGACTCAAAGTGAAAATAAATTGGACAATGAAATCATGTTAGAAGTAGACGAAAACTTAACCTCCAAGAACAATGCAATAGAAATTACAAATGAAGAGATATCATATAACACATCAACAGATGAACCATATTTGCACAATGAACCCGCTAACGAAAACAAAGAAAATGAAGATATTTCTAAATGCGATAATAATTCAACCGTTCAAACCGAAAAAAGTCAATTAGACAAAGAAAAATTAATAGATTATGAGGAAAAACTTATGGAAAAAGAAATTACTACGGAAGAAATAATAAAAACTGTACCAGAAGAAGAAACACAGATCCCAGAGTTGAGTGAAAATTTGGTGAGTGAAATATCAACTAATGAAACGGAGGTTCATCCACCAAATGAAGACAGTGAAATCAATATTTTGAAAGACGATGTTACTGTAAATCTTGAAGAGAATGACCAAGACGTCGAAATTGATAAACACTTAAATAGCATGAAGGAAAATATGTTAATAGAAGATATTGAAATGGACTCTAATGACAAAGTCGAGACAACAAAAGTCACTGAGTCTGTGGAAGAATTGAAAGAAACTGAAGAGGATAATAGGTTGCCTAGCGAAGTAGAGACAACAGAAACTGACAATATCGATTCTCTATTAATTGAAGAAAGTAAAATTGAAATTATTTGTAACAACAATACTACTACGAGAGCAGATAATGAAGAAATTACATCAGAATTGAAAGCAGCAGAGGAATTAAACAACGATATTAGCGAAAATGAAACTTCAGATAATGTTTATAAAATACGTGTAAAATCGTCTGAAAAATTATTTGAGCAGACGTTTGATTTGACACCAGAAAAAATTCAAGAAACAGTGACAGTCACTGAGGTGAATAATGTTGACACTCGACTGATAACCACAACACCCACCGATGAAAACAGCAGTATGGGAGCCTCAGATACTGGCGCTGAATTTGGTTCTCCGACATCTATGTTAAGTGAAGAGCGTTTACCAGCATTTCGTTTTGAAAGCAACCAAACACCTCACCAAGAAATAGATGCTGCTACTGAAAATGAATCGCAGATTGCAATTGAAACTCATAAGGAACCAAATCATAACGCAAAAACCAACCTTAAGGAGCTATTTAATGATATTTCATTAAGCGGTGTAAACTTTCCGGAAATTTCTCTGTGCTCCATTAATCCCTTAATACAAAGGCGATTTAGTATGATTTCACACTCTTCACCACATGAAGCAAACGTTATAAAACGTCCACGCTTAAGTGTTGATGATAGTAGAATAATAAACAATTTGGAAAGGCCCGCTGGAAGGACCTCACCGTCACCTTTACTTCAATTTAGATCAGAATTCAATAATCGCCCCAAAAATCGTCATATGAAAATAACACCACGTCGTAATGTTAGTGAATTATTTAAAACAAAAGCCATGGGAAATGATAATGATACAAATGAAACAACGAATTGTGTTTCGAGTAGAGAACACCTCATTGAAAACATACAAGAAACCGAAAAAGAGTCCAGCACCGAAAAGCTTACAGAAACTTGCGAAGAAAATTATAATTCCGAGTATAAAAATGAAAACGTTAAGGCGCAAACATCGACAATAGAACATCCCATTGAAAAAATACATGAAACCGAAAAAGAATCCAACACCGAAAAGCTTACAGAAACTTGCGAAGAAACTTATAATTCCGAGTATAAAAATGAAAACGCTAAGGGACAAACATCGACAATAGAACATCCCATTGGCAAAAAACCAGAAACCGAAGAAGAATCCTGCACCGAAAAGCTTACAGAAACTTGCGAAGAAACTTATAATTCCGAGTATAAAAATGAAAATGCTAAGGGGCAAACATCGACAATAGAACATCCCATTGGCAAAATACCAGAAACCGAAAACGAATCCAGCACCGAAAAGCTTATAGAAACTTGCGAAGAAAATTATAATTCCGAGTATAAAAATGAAAACCCTAAAGGGCAAACATCGACAATAGAAACAGTAATTATTCAAACTAGTGAACAGAAAGCTATTCCTACAGAAAATGAAAATGTCGTCAATGAAGAAAACCAAGTGAATGAAAACATTTCAGAGAATGAAGCCAATCAACAGCAAGACAATGTGGAAGAAAACATTGTTTTAAAGGAGAATAATGTAGCCAAAGAAGTCAGGGCTACTGAAACATTAAATGCCGAATCACAATCTGATAACGCAGTTGATTCACAAGATAATTGTTTGAGGACAATAGTTTCTGCAGAAGATTTGCCTTCTGAAATTATAACAACTAAGGAAACTCAAAACAATGTAGAATCTAACAGCCATGTGGTATCAAATAATATACCTGAAACGGATTTAATTGAAACAGACTTGAAAGAAAAAGATATTGGCACAGATGATGTACAAGAACCTCATAACAATGAATCGCAAGAAGAGGATTTAAGTCAAGTTGTAAACTCCGAAGTTTCCACAAATGAGAATTCTCACATAACAGTAGATAATATAGAAAGTACAGAGTGTAATATACCCACCACGAACGTAGTTTCTTCGCCGGATAAAGTAGAGATGCCTTTTTCGCCTGATGTACCACCTCCTACTCCACAGGAACGTGAAATTGTTATAGAAAGTGAAAATGCAAATCAAACCGTCAATGATGCACAGCAGCTGCAAGAAAATTGTGAAGAAAAATTTGATACTATTTCTCGCTCAATGACTCCGACAGTGAATAAACAGTTAAATGAAGAAAATATTCAATCTGAAACTCCAAATGCAACGAATCTCGTTGAAGAAGTTGAAACAAGCTCTCCGGCTCTGGACATGGTGAAAAGTATGAATGAAAACACAGATAAGGAACTGATAGACGAAAACGCAACAAAAGTTCCATCAACTTCACAGCAACAATCTGAAAATATGGTAGCTAGAAATGAAGATGAAGATATTTTATTTTCCTCGCCGCAACGGAAGAACGATTGTGACGAAAGAAATGAACATGCGGATGTTTTACCTTCTTCGCCGCAACAGAAGAACGATTGCGGCGAAAGAAATCAACATGCGGATGTTTTACCTTCTTCGCCGCAACAGAAAAACGATTGTGACGAAAGAAATGAACATGCGGATGTTTTACCTTCTTCGCCGCAACATAAGAACGATTGCGACGAAAGAAATCAACATGCAGATGTTTCACCTTCCATACTGCAACAAAAGAACGATTGCGACGAAAGAATTCAACATGCAGATGTTTTACCTTCCACACTGCAACAAAAGAACGATTGCGAAGAAAATAAGAATCGAATATTGAATTCATCTACACCGCAAATCAAAGATTTTATAATTGAATGTGAACCTCAAACGCCGCAAGGTATTATTGAATGTGACCACAATATACCAACTCTAATAACACCAGAAAAGGAAGTCATCATAGAAAGTGACATAGCCTCGGTTATACCAGAAAAAGATATAATTATTGAAGAAACGATTCAAATAGAGGAAAAGGAATCACTCATTGAAAGGGAGTTTCAAGAAATACCGAAAGAACAAAGTGTGCAGCAAGAGACTCAAGCTACAGCTTTACAAACTGATGCCGATAAAGCAGCGGAGGAATTTCTCATAGAATTTGATAATATTGTTAATCATAGTCATTCGGTAGAAGAAGACACTCCAAATAATTCCATTGAGGAAGCCATTAATACGGAAGATTTAATAAGTAATATAATTGAAGAAGTTCATGAGGATCATCAACTTAAGCAAGATGCACCCAGGGGTAAACCTTCTACCACGCCGTCGCAATATGAAGCCAATACAACGTATACAGTCTTGGCTCCAAAAACTTCATTTAATCAAATTTTCAAAGACTCGTTTATAAAGAAATCAACCCCTGCCAAAAGACGTAAAACAATATGTTTTGAAATATCGGATAGCAGGGAAGGAGTTGCTTGCAAAAAACAAGCTTTGGACTTTGAATCCATACTTCCTGTGAACCGAACACTTAAACGTACAGCTGAAAGAAAGCTTACTTTGCCGGCTATTGAAACTAAAGCATCAAACAGCAAGCAACAACATGGCATTTTTGCCGTAACTCATAATCAAATTACTCTCAATAAAAAACTTATACCAACAACGAAGCGTAAATTATCTATTGAAGATAATATAACATCATTCATAATTGAGCGACCAAAGCAGCAACTGCAACAGCAGTCACAACATTCTGCTAGCGGACCACCACCTTTACAAAGAATACGATCTTTGAGTCGTCAAGGTCATACGACCGCCACACCAAATGAGGACGCCATTGCGGAACCGCCGCCTTTACAAAGCCATGACAATTTGTATCAGGAGTTATTCCATCCGGTTAGTCTTATAAATTAATACGTTATTATTGTTGTTTTTATAATTTGTGTTTTTATCCTTTACAGATACCCCCATCACCTACTCCATGCGTAGAATCATCCCAAAGACCTGAAGCAGCGCGTGTTATTCATCAGCAAATTTTAAGCAGTCCAGCTGTAACCTCCATTCCCACAAAAACATCAACGGACGCAAAGATCTCTAAAAATAAGCAAATTGGAGTAGATTCACGAGGAAATAAATATGTCATTATAAAAACACCACCAACCGATATTGTCGTACAGCCAACATTAACATCGCCACCGACTGCTGCTGGTACTGCTACGAATAATTTTGGTACTACGATAACCATACAACCTTTGCCACGAAATACTACTGAAGCTGCGGCCATAAAAACAACAAAAAATAAAACTTCATTAACAACTTCGTCGGTGCGTAAGCAACAGCAGCAGCAGCAGCAGCAACAACAACAACAACAACAAATGAAACCATTTTCTATTACCGTGCCAGCCAAAACTCCAATTGAGATTGCAAAATCTTCTGATATCGTTGGTAAAACACCATCACGTAACAGACGGAAAACAACTCAAACCAAAGCTTTGCCAACCGGAGCAGCAACAACGAATAGCAATGTTAACAGCGCTAAACATAGACAGGCCATGGAGGCTTTAAGTCGACGTCTAAGTATTGCCTCAGAATCTCCGCCATTAGCGAAAATATCCAGAACGTCAAATACGCATGTACAAACTCAACTGTCAAATACAAGTAACTTAACAACTTTCTTTGCTGATAATCAAATATCAAACATAGCTCAACAGCAGCTGATACATTTACAACAACAGCAGCAACAACCGACGACATCACCGCTACCGCCACCAATAATCTTAAATAAGAATGCGCATCAGCATTCAGTTACACCACGTAAACCCCGAAAAATAGCGCAACAACAACAAAATATACAACAACAGCAAAATTTCCAGCAACAGCAAAATGCTGCAAAATCATCACAGTTATTACAACTGCAGCAGCAACAGGCTCAAATGCAACAGCAACAACTACAACAACAATTTATAACACAAATAACAGCACAACAACCGCAACAGCAGCATAATTTATTACAACCGCCTCCTCTACAACAGATACAGCCGCAAGTACAGCTGCAACAACAGCAAATAGTACAACAAACTGATGGTATCATAATAACAACAGCAGCCGAAGATGTAAGTTTCTATTTACCCTGTATCGATGTACGCGCTATTCTTAACTAGAGTTCTTAACTGAGTTTAGTCTGTAGGAAAGCTCTTATAATACTCTTAGACAAAGTTAGGTTAGAAGGGTGGCGCACCACTGCAACCACAGTTTCAGGCCTGTCTTATTGGTCCTTTGTCTTCATAAAAAATGAAAAAGAATGAAGATAACTAAGAGAAAGACGATTTTATTAGTTCATCTGTAATTTCGTTTCTAGCAACGCTGTAATAATCAGCTGCCCAGCTAAGTTTAATTTGACATAAAGTCACTTAGGTGTTTTTTACACTACCAGACCCGATGTTATCTAAAAACATGTCCTCTCAAAGCCTTTAGTGTTGTCTGATTATCCAAATAAATTGTAACTCTTGAGTATTTCGGTACACGTTTTTTGACTAGGTGTGTGACTCTTAGAGTCTCTACATAAAGTACACTACATTCCGCCAGAAGCCTATACAGGTCCCAGACGTCAGTGAAAATAGCCTTACCATGTAAGAATTTATCCGAAACAATAAAAAATTCCCTGACTGGGATTATAACCTTCGGTGTATTTCAGAAGTGAACTATTGTGGCTGTGTAATCCTTTATTCATACAGCCGAAATAACTATCTGGCCCACTCTACAGAAACTCAGGAGACATTCTAGATTGCATCTTCTTCACATATTCCTCAATGGGGGATAACTGAAAAACCACATCCTGCATTGTTATGCGTTGTAATACGTAGATTTGTCAGAAGGAGCTGTTAGGCCTCAATTGAGATACTTCTCCGGGCTGATAAATCAGTAAATATTTTATGGTGAGATAGGAGTCATCCCAGCACTTTAGACCAAAATTAAAAGTTCTTAAAAGGAAATGGATACTGAAACTGGGTATGGACAGTCCATTAGGACTTTGATAAATTTTCTAACTGGGCATAATGCTCTGAGGGCAAGGATATGTGAGTGTGACGCAGACATCCCTGTCCTCTGCAGGTAACATTCTGTGCTTCTACCCTGGTATTCAAAGACGTAAACTCAGGACACCAAACTTTAACTTATCCGCGATAGAATTTTATCTCTTCGTCAATCTTTCAGTTAAGAAAAACGTACTAAGCAAGAAAAATCAAGGCAGATGTGGGTATCAGTAGACAAATCTAAATTATATGAAAACCATTCGCAAAAATCTTACAAAATATGATTAAAGCGTTTATTTTAACAGTTTACCTTTGTTATTATTTTTAAATAATTCGAACTCGCCTTATATTTTGTTGTTTTTTCATTTTTTTTTTCAGGATAACGTCATTGATTCAAATACCCAGCTGATAGCTCTGCCCACTCAACCCTACCCCGGTTACGCAGAAACATTTTTGTTATGCAAAGTTAAGGGCAACACTTGTAAACCAGTCGATAATGTACCACTTTATTTGAATCATCAATTAAACGAACTTGTGCCTGTTCCTTTAGAGGCACTAGAGGGAGGACCCAAACCACCGCATGACCATCAAATTGAAATTAAATCACCAAATACCCAACAACAAATTTTAACGGGTGTCCAGAATAATGCAGTTCTTCAGAATACTGAAAATAATCTGCAAATGGCCAATATAACTTGTGGCGTTACAGATGGTGGGACGTTAGCAACAGCTGGCACCGAACATAATCAACAACAGCTGAGTCAAAACCAAACGCAACAACAGATAATGGAGGAGTGTGTAGTTGAAGAGAATGTTGCTAATACGGGAAATAACCAGATGGCTGATTTCAGTGGAACGCAAGAGGTGAACAGTGAAATGATACCAAATAATGGTATTTTATTGAATATAGAGGGCCAGCAAGTGCTCTTAGATGCGGCCACTTTTGCACATTTATTAGCAAATCCTGATGCTAATACTCAATTGATATCTGACGATGGCACAGAATATGTTCTGACTCATGAAGTCTTGGCAGCTTTACAAATGCAGCAGGAACAACAACAGGCCTTAGAATTGGCGAATGCAGCTGCAGCAGGACAACAACAACAACAGCAACAACAACACCCGCACTTGGAACAAACTGGAGGAAGTGATATTATAGCTGTGGCCTTGGCAAGTTCCGATTTATATGACAACGATGTTTTAACAATTGATACTTCACAGGGCATGCAACTAATTGATGGCGATGGCAGTATTGTGTTTCCTCAACAAACGGTTGCCATAACACAACAGCATTTAACACCACCGGCAGTTGTCACAAACGCTGTCTTAGATCAATCGCCTATAATGTCAACGCTTGAAGTGCCCTCCTCAATAGCTACGGGTCACAAATTACAAGGTTCCCAGTTGATTACTGTGCCCTCACATCACTTGGCCGCTTCTTCTAATGCCGCTCTGGGTGGTCGTTCCAATTTAGAGGATAGTTTAGCTGCAATTGGTGTTACCACGCAATCATCGAGTGTTCCTTCTTCGTTAGGATTGCCGATAACGGTCACGAATCCCAATATTGCTTCAAAGGTAACATCAGCTGGTCCACTTAATGAAATGCTACAATTCGTTTCTCACCGTCCCGCCACTGCGGCTGCTACAGCAGCTGCCGTAGCTGCTGCTGCTCTTGCGGGCGAATCACGTATTTTTACCGATTAGGTTTTACTCAACGACGATGAGGTGGATCTATATGATACAATTGTTGACACACACTATGAAACTTTTTAGTTTTTCTCCGACAACTTTTAGAATAGAAATGTGTCAGCTGCTCATTTGTAAACACTTTGTTGTTAAACAACAATTTACAATACAATACAATACAATACAATACAAATAAACAGAAACTTATGAATGTTAAAGTTTCTTAGTTTTTTAAGGTTAAACAAATGGAATCATAATGTATTTACTATTAAAAAAAATTGCTTTTAAAATTGCCCAAAAGTGGTATTGAAGCAATTTTTCGATGAGATACTTTGATAGAGAAATATTTTTTAAATTTAAAATCAAATTTTAATAATTTTAAAATGTTTTGTTTTGTGTAGATCGTTTACACTAAATATTTTCAATATTTTCAAATTTGCAATTAATAATTGAAATTTGTCGAGATTAAAACGAATTAATTAATTCCTTTTGAAAAGAATTAAAACAAAAATAAAATTAGTTTTAAACTGTACATTTTTTTTTCTACTTACATATAGTGTTTTATAATACATACATATAATACATAATGTTATCATATAGCATTAAAATTTCCCTTTTTTTTCATTAACTAAAATCCCAGCCCAATGCATATAAAATAATTATATTTTCATTAAAAAAAAAAAACAAAAATCAGCATATATTTTTTGAAAATAAGACTTTAGATTATAGGCGAATTTATAATATAAAATTAAAAAAAAAAATTAATAAAAACTTTTAATTTAGTTTACATTTAAAATGTATAATTTTATTCAAAATATCACAAAAAGTTTATTTTTTGTATTTAATATTAGCATAAAAAATAAAAGAATTAATATTACAAAGAAAAAAAAAATAAAAAAAAAAAAATAAAAAAATAATAAAAAAATAAAAAATAAAAAAAATATATAAATTATTGTAAATTAAAAAAGAAAATGAAACAAAACAAAATCAATGTGTAGTGAAGCCTTAATAATATTAAAAATACAAATACAAAAAAAAAAAAACAAAAATCAGCATATATTTTTTGAAAATAAGACTTTAGATTATAGGCGATTATATATAAAAATTAAAAAAAAAATTAATAAAAACTTTTATTTAGTTTACATTTAAAATGTATAATTTTATTCAAAATATCACAAAAAGTTTATTTTTTGTATTTAATATTAGCATCAAAAATAAAAGAATTAATATTACAAAGAAAAAAAAAATAAAAAAATAAAAAAATAATAAAAAAAATAAAAAAATAAAAAATATATAAATTATTGTAAATTAAAAAAGAAAATGAAACAAAACAAAATCAATATGTGTAGTAGCCATAATAATATTAAAAATACAAATTAAAAACAAAAAAAAACAAGAAAATCGAAAAAAAAAATAATTATACTCCACTTTATTTAAGATAAACAAATATATTTAACATTAAATTATATGTAATTTAACAACAACAACAAACAAAAAAAGAAATGAAAGTCTAAGAAAATATATAACTAAAAATTATTTGTAATATTATTAAAAAGAAAATAATATTTATTGATTACATACATACATACTTCTTTTGTAAAATACTAGCATGGTTTCCTTTTTCGGCCGAGAATTTGATTTAACGACATACAACGTACATATATATTTTTTTATATTTATTGTTATTGTTTCCTTCTAATCAAAAAATCGTTAAAACTATAGAAAAATCATAAATCGTAAATGAAATTTTCCACTCAATTTGATAACTTGATTTTAATTTATATTTTCTTTTTTTATTCGGTAATATTTAACGATAATAAATATAAATAAATATTATCAACTGAATTTATTTTTTATATAATAATTATTTGAATTGTCTTATTTATAACAATCAAAATACATTGACACCAGGAACAGAGAATTTACGTTTTTGAAATAATTATGTAAAGATTTATTGTCTTCAGAACATAATAGGTTACTTGTGATATTTTTTTATTTTTTTTTTTTTATATATAGACGCGCTTCTCATTTTCAAATGGAAACATTTAATTTAAAAATTTTAAGAACTTTGAACACCAGAACGTTAAATTGCTCAAGTTGAAAAGATGATTTCTTGGTGTGACTGCAGTATAAAACGAGATCGTTTGTTATTGATTTTGATTACCGTACGGCTTTTTCGATTTTTGAAACTGCTCAAAAATTATTACACTGCATTAGATCAAGGATGTATTCATTTTATTATTTTCATTTTTAAAATGCGAATGGAATTCTGTATTACAATAGTTGAAGCGAAACAAGCTCTGAGCATAGCGCACAATTGGCACAATAGTGGTATGGTGGGCATCGATGAACAGGAAATCCTACATAATAAGAATAATAATAAGCAGTACAATGAGGATAGGAGGCCCTTTCAACTTATCTATCTACAAGTTATTATCTATTAAATTGCAAGGTAGATACTCTGAAAATTTTAAGTATACATAATAGAACTTAGGGATCAGCAATGAATCGTTTTTTCGCTACTCATAAATATTCATGTAGTTTTGAATATAATTGAAAGACAACAATATTGAAATTTAACCGGTCTGATTCATTCACACTCACTTACAACGTTGATTTATAAGCACAGATTGCAATGAGTATGCGTACAACGTTGACATCAAACTCATACCGTTCGAAATATGTTCGATTATAATGTCTACTCATTTAGATTCATAACTTTAGAAAAATACTTATAATACTTATAAACGATTCGATTGACTTGAATTTACAAAACAAAAAGGCACATAAGCTAAAAAGTAAGAGTGCAGCAAGCAAAGCGAACACAGCCTTTTAGTGAGTATTTTAGTGTTCCTACGCAAAATCATACTTATTTTAACATTCTTGTATATGTTGAATTATAGAGTGTAGAAATTAACATCATACATGTTGTTAAGTATGAATATGATGTGTAAGTACTTCAAACTTTGAATATAAGTTGTAGGAGTTTGATATTAAAGAAGTATGAATGCGGTGTATAAGTATCAGAAATTATGAGTATGATTCGATTCTACTCATCTTTTTGAATACTATTGCTGATTTCTGATAAGTCCACAATGGCTGGATCTTTCTATCAAATTTACATACGAATTATAAGCCAAATGGTAAATATAAGACATTAATTAGCCGTTGTATGTAGGTCTCAAGGGCGAGCAATATATTTGTATCTTAAAAATTTTAATGCGTTTACTTAGAGAATATCTTTGTTTACTTTTTTATTCATAGGGAAAAGCTGCTTAGTTTATATTTTCAAAATTCACAATTTTGTAAAAGTTTTTCTTTTAGGCATTGCACTTCAAAATTGAAACGATATTCTATTCGTTTGCGATAATTTATTCATTAATTAAACCCGATAAAGCTTAAAAAATAAAACGGCTTAATGTTTTGTTTAATATTTTATTTGTTTTTTTATTTTCTCAACAATTTGTTTTTATATATGACAACTTTATTATGGTCTTAATTTAATCTATATATGCGCGATAATTATTGTTACGTTATACAGGGAGAGTTTTCTTTAAATTTTTTCCTTTTTTTAAGTAAAAGAATAAAATTAAATCAAAAATAAGGCAAAGCAAGAAGAAAAAAAATACAAGTTATAATAAATAGTTAAAAGAATTAGTTTGTTTAATGGCTAAAATTACGTTTGAACAAATGAAAATAAAACTATATAAAAAAAATAATAATTACGAATAAAATAATACGGCAAAGGAGGGATAATGTTTTAATAATGCAATAAAACTTTTGAAAATACAATCACGTATGCATAAAATTTTGAATAAAAACATTTCAATTACTTAAGTATTCGAACGTACAATACTATCTGTTGTGTTTTAGGATTATATTATTGTTTTTCACTGTTTCCTAATATAATTTAAATAAGTATTTAACACCACATTAAAGCTTAGTAGGTTGTTGTGGTTAAAAATCTTTTGGTTTGTAAGTGAGTGGTTTTGCAGTTGGGAGTTTTGGTTATTTTATATTTCTTTTTGATGGCAAAAAGTCTTGAATTCATGAATTTATTTACAGTTTGCCACAAATTTCATTTGTGAATTCAGAGCACTTGGCTTTGCCGCCCAAATCACCGGTCAAATATTTGCCTTCTTTGATAACATCAAAACAGGCTCTTTCAATTTTATCGGCATGCGAGTTGAGTTCCATGTGTCTCAACATCATAACGGCAGACAACAATAAGGCAGTGGGGTTGGCCAAATCTTTGCCAGCAATATCGGGGGCAGTACCGTGAACCTATTCAAGCAAGAACAAATTAAAGTGTTAAAATGCAATACCATTAAGAAGAATTTTTGCACAAATCTATTAAACTTACAGATTCAAAGAGGGCACCATTAAGGCCCATGTTGCCAGAAGGTGTCAAGCCCAAACCACCAACTAAACCGGCGCACATATCAGACAAAATATCACCATACAAGTTAGGCATAACCAAAACGTCGTATTTTTTGGGATCTTGTACCATATTCAAGCATACAGTATCCAAGTAACGTTCTTCAAATTGAATTTCGGGGAATTTCTCAGCCATATCACGTACGCAACGCAAAAACAAACCATCAGACATACGCATAATGTTGGCTTTGTGTACAACAGTGACCTTCTTTCTGTTGTTGTTCTTGGCATAGGTGAAAGCATATTCAGCAACACGTCTGGAGGCTTCCTCGGTAATCAATTTGATACTTTGGACGACACCGTCAACGATTTCGTGTTCAATGCCGGAGTATTCACCTTCAGTATTTTCACGAATGGTTACAACATCAACATCATCGTACAATGTTTTGTAACCCTCCAAACTTCTGCATGGTCTTACATTGGCATACAAATTGAATTCCTTACGTAAAGCCAAATTTAAAGAACGATGACCCTTACCAACGGGGGTCATTAAAGGGCCCTTTAAACCGATTTTGTTTGTGTTAACCGAATCAATGGCAGCTTGTGGAATACCGAACTTTCCATCAGGACCCTTTGGAAAGCAACATTGTGCAATTAGATTAATATTCAGACAATTATAGTTTAGTTATCTTACTCTGACAGGTGTCACATCAACAGCTTCCCATTCAATAGGGACATTTGCAGCGGCAAAAATTTTCTGCACAGCAGACGAGATCTCGGGACCAATACCATCGCCGGGAATAAGGGTAACCTTGCGTGTACCCGAAGAGTAGGCACGTCCAGAAACGGGGGTTGAGTTAACCTAGAATGTTCAATTATAAAGCATATGTACTATATATTGGAATTCTCAAAAATAAATGTTGGGTTAGAAGCGAAGACGACATGCAATGGAAATGATCAAACAATGTTTGTGTATTAGAAATTTAAGTTTTAGTTTTTTGTGGAACAATCGCAGTATTACATAAATGACAAAAGCCATCAAATGACAATTCTGTAAGAAGTCAAATAAGCCTGGAAATCTTTTTTATGGTAATTATATAATATATATTGAGTGTAGAAATTGAAACGAACAGTAGGATTCTTTTCGTAAACAGTCTTTAGGATTCATTTTAGATCTTATTTTATGATTTGTTCTTAAGCTTATTTAAAATGAACTAACGAGACCAACAAAATTGGACGAGACCGTATTGGAAAACCCTATATAAACTGAGGTACAGTAAAGTAGATCGTGTGGTTGCAATAATTTAGTAACCAACAATAAAAAACAATTGTATCTGAATTTGCTGTATATTGTTACACTTTAAGTTATTCAGTTTTTAATTTAAAATTTTCCCTGAAGCTTGAATTTATTACATATTTATTTAAATTTATCAACAGTGTTCTTTAGGTTTTTATTTAATGCGATAATAGTAACTTATCTCTTAAAATAAATATATAGGAGGTAAAATTAAAAAGATGTTTTTGAATATTTTAATTTCAATTATTTATAATTCGTTAAATAAATCCGATAGACAATTTTCTTCTTATATATCAAAAACAATATAAAAACAATATAAGAAATACTGTTTTTAATTCAATATTGATTAAAAATACAACGTAATAGCACAGCCGGAGAAAAAAAATTGATTTATATATGAATTACACATACATACACAAATAATTGGTCATTAATACTCTTTAGTCAGGATTACGACCTAGCTTCTCACACCACTTACGTTGAGTATTAATTTTATCCATGAGTGGTGGGACCTACTGTTTACGTTACGATTCCAAACGATTATTTTTTGAGAAACTTTTCATGGCAAATTTATTTACTCTCATGGGTTTTTCCAGTAATCTGCTATCTAACAAGACAGTTGAATACCTGTACTGTGTTAACAGGGCCTTGTCCTTCATCCGAAATCACAGGACACTTTGAATACTCTATTAGATAGACAGATGGTCTATCATAGATAGATAGATGGTCGATTCATGCAAGACTGTGCTTTTCAAATTGAAAATTGGTGCCCATCACTTATTGGACGTTACATTAATGCATTTAAAGTCAATGGAGAAAATCTTCTATCACTATTGAGCGATTAGGGTACGTTGGTTGATTAAAAGCCACCATGTATTTTTGGCTCAGCAAAATATAAGTTGCTGAGTCGCAACCGCTCGATATTAAAGACGCAATGTTTGGGTCGTCTACAATGCTCACCATTCTGTTTCGCTTAGGAAAGAGTTGCCAAAAGTGATTGCCGATTGTTGTTTAACAATTTCAAACAGTGATATTTGTTTAAAAAAGTAAACTTTAAACATGTACCAGCTTCAATTGCATTGAAAATTAAAGCTACTTGTCGCCATTCTAAATTTAATGAATGAATAACATTAATACAACAAGTGTTTAATAGGTTTCTCTATTTTCATCAATTTTAAACTTTTATAAACTGAAATTATTTTAAAAACTAAACAATTCATTAAACTAATTTGTAAACCAATCTATTCTTATTAACGTGAGTGCAATGAATTTATTAATTGTTTATTAAATATCGTAACTTAAAACGCAGAACAGCGAAATTTTATTATATTTTCATATGCATAAGGCCATACGTAGTTCGCACTATTTTACGTTCATTTGATAAAAGGAAAGCAAATAGTACAGCATAAGGTTTTCTAAAAGTATTCAAACTAAATGACTTCGTTTAATAAAAATTAAAATAAAAAGTATAGAAGATATTGGAAATTCTGTTTAATTCGGTAAACGTTTTTTTTTTCGCATTTTTATTTTCCTTATTCATGCTCAGATTTTGGATTTATATTATAAAATTGTATTCCTTGATATGAAAAAAATCTAGGGCATAGAAAAAGTGACAACTTAATGCTTTGATTGTTTTTCTATACAAGATCTCAAGACATCCCATCTTTTCTTTGTCTGTATCTCAATTTATAGACTAGGATGTAAATATTTTAAACAACTTTATTCTGATCTAACAAGAATTCAAAGCATTTAAGATCACCAGATTATTTTCTTATGGATTATTTTTTCAGCAACAACTAAAGGCTTGAAAGACAACATTAGTGAAATTGCTAATACAGATTAAACGCAAATTTTCCCAACACAATTGACATATAAAAGTGGTACGCGCGGATTTGGATATAAATTGTGTGTTTGGATATAAATTGCATACATACACAAGAATGTACACATATTAATAAACAATAAATTAAATTAAACACATTTGATTAATTGATTTGTACTTAAAGAATAAACCCTTCTTCCATAAACCCTTAGTTATTAAAATATAACGCATGTAAAACTTAATCGATTAAAATTAAGACATGATGTCTAGGGAATAGTGCCTTACGCTATAATGTATTTTATTTGATCGTATGTAAATATAATATATTTAAATTTTATAACAATTGTATTAGAAGTCACACGATAACAATAAACAATAATTAATTGGATAAATTACAATGACAAACATTTGCAAATTGATCATGTATCAGACTACAAGTAGTCTGTCTATAGACTGAGAATATGTTTTCCGTCTGTCTGTCTGCCAACACCAGCACTAATTGAAACAGTATTTGTATAAAAAAAAAAACAGAAACGAAAAATTACATAAGACATAAACTGTAGCAAAACGCACAGATGCAAGTAAAAAATTTATTTTAATTAAAAAAGAGAGGAAATTTAAATAATTTTTTCTCCTTTAGAATTTATAATCAGTCAATAATTATTAAAAAGTCAATGGTTCTAAGAGAGAATATAAATTTTAGAAGTTGAGGTTAAGGACTCTGGAGAAAAATTAAACAATATTTTTTTAATGGATGATGAATTCCAAATTATATTGAAATTTTCCGATATGTAAGTTTTGATTTGAAAATCTTTACTTTTTAACGATTTTCATGTGGATTTTGTGCAAATTTTGTATATTTTTTCATTTTAATTCGCTAGTGGTTATGTAAAAAATTTTTTGACAGCAACCGCAAACAGTTTCTTATGGCAACAAAAGAGCCACAAGAACTGTATTTGCGTTTGCTTTAAACACTGATTATGGGCATCCATATCATTTGCAGGATACCACAATTAATACCTTGGCTTTATTCGCCACTTCTACAGAATCCCGGCCGCCGTTAATTCCAATACTTTTTAACTAAAATTAAAAAAACAAACAGAAGGAAAAACTTCTTTGGATTTAGTGGATGGCAGGTATTGTTTCGGGAATGTGTTAAATAAGTTTTATAAATTAGTTTTTACGGATAATTAGAGCAACACTTTTTATTTTTTATGTCAAACACTCAACGGCAATTTATATTTTGCTTACAATCTTTTGAATCAATCTTGCTGCCATGATTTTTGTTGATTTTTATCCTCGGGTTTATGCAATTTTCTTATAATTTTTCACCAAAAAAAACTTTTTCACACCAATAACCGCACACACACTCGTCCGGATTCCGTTTTGCCACTCGATTGAAATTTGCGATAATAGTTGATAACGCATGGCCGAGAGAATTTTCCTACAAAAAATATCAACACTGTAGTCATGTGTAATATATTAATACACTCGAACAAATTGTTTATACATTTGTTCATAGGAAAATAAACAATGCCCTAACAGACCACGTATTTTGGGTACATTATGTTTGTACGTATTATATTTGGGTACAAATTTACCTACCTAGGTAATTGGTCATTACAACGCTGTAGTAGGTATAACGGCCTAACTTCTCATACATAATTCATTAAAATATATACACATAAAACAAATAATCACGTCACGGGATTTTAAAAAATATGATAAATAAATAAGGAAACAAGCTTTACGGATCAATTTTGCTAGATTTAAAATTTCATAGCGTTACAGGAAACTAAACTGTATATATTTATTTTAATTCATTCGTCGTTTATTCGGAACAAAAAATCGCTAATACATTACTGCAGTGTGATTGTTCTCTTTAATAAACTATATGGCAACATTGAAAAAAACTTTTATTTTGGCGCAAATAAACAACAAACAATTTACGAAGGAATTAATAAAAAGAATATTTCTAGTGATATTTTTATAAATTTGTATAATATTTGAGAGAATAAGTTATGCCAGAAGTAGAATCAACAGCCGAAGAAATTAAAAGGCGTAATCTGCCTTGGTAATTATTAAAAACAAATTTTCTAAACAATACAAATGTCATTCTGCTTTAAAATCTTTGCAGGATTGAAAAATATCGACCGGTAAAATTCGATGAAATTGTGGGCAATGAGGACACTGTAGCCCGTTTGTCGGTATTTGCAATTCAGGGTAATGCTCCTAATATCATCATAGCGGTAAGTAATGAACACCATCTCCGAGAATTTATAAAATAGTAATTGGTATATTTAATGTTTTTTCTAGGGTCCACCTGGCGTGGGAAAAACTACAACCATTCAATGTCTGGCCAGAATACTTTTGGGTGATAGTTATAAGGAAGCTGTTTTAGAGTTGAATGCTTCTAATGAACGTGGTATTGATGTAGTGCGTAATAAAATAAAAATGTTTGCACAACAAAAGGTTACACTTCCTCGTGGTCGCCATAAGATTGTTATTTTGGATGAGGCCGATAGTATGACTGATGGTGCTCAGCAGGCCCTTAGACGTACCATGGAAATTTATAGTAACACTACACGTTTTGCATTGGCCTGTAATACTAGTGAAAAGATTATTGAACCCATACAATCGCGTTGCGCTATGCTGCGTTTCACAAAACTATCGGATGGCCAGATTTTAGCTAAACTCTTGGAAGTGTGCCAACGTGAAAACCTAGAATATGATGAAGAGGGTTTGGAGGCTATTGTATTCACAGCTCAGGGTGATATGCGTCAAGGTTTGAATAATTTACAATCAACAGCTCAAGGTTTTGGTAAAATTACCGGACCTAATGTGTTTAAGGTGTGTGATGAGCCTCACCCTATGTTGATACAGGACATGCTGCAGTTCTGTGCCCAAAATGATATTCATAAGGCATATAAAATATTGGCTAAATTATGGCGTTTAGGTTATGCTGCTGAGGATATTATTGGAAATATATTTCGTGTTTGCAAACGTCTGAATGTAGATGAGCATATGAAATTGAATTTTATACGTGAAATTGGGGTGACACATATGAAAGTTGTCGATGGCTTAAACTCGCTATTGCAATTGACTAGTCTGCTAGCAAGGCTTTGTGAAATTGCTGAAACGAATTAAATTATTGTAGTATTTAAGTAAATAAGAAAATATATTGAAAAATAAAAAACAAAGATTTTTGCAGTGAATTTTGTAGGATGAATATTTTGAAAACTAGAACACTTTTTTACACAGTTTGTGGGCTCAATCAATATCAACGGATATCGTATTATGTTTGTCCATAATAGGGGCAGGCTTGTATAGTGATCAAAACTAATAATGCTTTTTTCCTTAGATATAGCTAAACTCAAAGGCCCTCTGGATCACATAGCCATACTTATCGACTCTCGCATGAACTCTCTTCCCAATTAACTGGTAGCAGATGCGCAACAACATGGGATTACAGTGATAATCGCAACCGATGCCAACTAACACCATACGAGGTGGGGCAGTTCCGTACCAATGAACGGGGTGAGTGCTTCTTTGAGTTTACTATTCGTAAAAAGCTAGATATCGCTAATCGGGATGATGAACCAAATTGTTGGTCATCCCCCTGATCAGTTTAGATTTTTCTGACTATCTTAAGGACTGATTTGTATCACAGAAATGTTTCTTCTTGGAGCATAGATGCATTACCTTTACTGTTGATATGGTAGATTCTTCACAAAGGGTGAAATTTCCGATCAGGAGGAAGAACTCTGATTGGTTCATTTACAGGTAAAAATTGCAAGTCTGTCTTCTCGTGAATCCCCCAAATGCTGTGATCCGTTCTGCGCTACGGATATACTGTCCGTGGCGCTTAATTCGGCACCTACATCTTCCTTCAAACAATCTACTCACATGTTTAAGCCCAAACCGCACTGGTGAAACAAGGAGATTGATGATTTCCACCATGCTAGTGGCAGGCTGTTTAATAGGGCTAAAACCCCTGGCGAATGGGCCGTTTATAAAGCCAAACAGAGGAAACATAAGTATGCTGTTAGACGGGCGAATTATTCGTAAATAATCACTGTTAGGTTATGTGTCATATAGTCGAAGTTATCAGATTTCAACATTCTTAAATGCTGTAATTAATCGTTTTTTCTTTTGATTAATATTCCGGCTGACTATAACCTCTTCACGTCTTAAGGTACTTGGAATTTCAAAACCGTATGATTCGGGATAGTGCATGTGCAGTAAAAGATTATGTCAATTCAAGATCCACTTGCCATCATCTCTTTGTTTTTGTTTTCTAATTAATTAGTATATAAATTAAAATTGATCCCCTTTTCTGTACAGAAAATATGTAATCATTTTCAGTAAATAAAAAATTTATTACTTCGATTCTTATTACCTTGTGTACCAATTTGAAAGCAATTATTTTAAAAGCTTTCTTCATAATTCTACAATCAGGAAACGATAAAAACTTTTCATCAACAATAAATTAAATCCTTTCTAAATATGTATGTAGGTAGTTTGCATATAAGCTACTTATTGATAAACAATATAAACATATTTATCTTTAATCGCACACATACATACAAATATACACACACACACATAGTATATATATTGTTAAGCGCACTTGAATTTCGTTCTATTCTCAAGAGGCTACAAAAGAAGGGAGACAAAACGAACCACTGCTAAGTAGCATTAGCGGTAATTTTGGTATTTAAGAAAAACGAGACGAGAAAAATGAAAAGTGTAGCAAAACTTTTCAAAGACGTTTGAATTATGAGATTTTTCAAAGATTTATGGATGACAAAAAACCGTCTTACTTGTATTTGTGTATTTTTAAATCTTCTTAAAATCCAAACAAAAACTCTACATCCTCCTCTTTATATAAAGGAAAGTAAAAATATTTTGCAACCCTAGAGAAGTATGTCCTTTATACAGACTGTGGCCAAACTATTGCTGACGGAAAATTAACACTTGTATGTATTTATGAGAATGAGAATGATTTTGGAATAATCAAATTAAAAAACTTCAATCGCTTTTAGGAAGGCGAGTTCCAATACATCTCCGAGCAGATTAACATTAGTGTAGGAAAAAATTACCGTATGTTTGTGAGGGGTGTATCAGAACGAATGCACTTTTCACTTTAAAATAAAAACACTTGTTTGTGATTTTTTATTCGAATGTAAAGCAGATGTGTTCCGCTCAAGTATGAAATAAGAACTTCCTTATTATGTTTCTGTAACAAATGCCGTATACAGTCTTTGCAATTTCGGCCTCAACTGGAAAAAAGGAAGGTGAAAACACAAAAATTCGTCCCAGACGATTGCTTTTTGCGGATGATTTTGTTCCTCATGGGTTGCATGAAGATTTTCTGAGCCCTAAATTCGACAAGTTTTTGCTTTGTCGGAGAATGTAAAAAATCGGCATTTACTTTGATTTATTATCTTATCTGACGATTGGATTGCTCTACTGATTTGAGCTCCTGAGTAAGATGAATTTCGTTCGTAGGAAGAGGAGGCTTTCTGTTAAAATTCGCTGCTTGGTACTTTGTGAAATTTGAAATTTTTGATTCCGAATTGTGGTTTTACGGGTTTACGGCGACATTCGGCCCATTTATTACACCAGCAAACATAGCAAGCGAGATGTTTCAATAATCAATCGATTTATTTAATTAACGAAGAAAATAATGTCGTTTTATTATTAATGATTTTGAATTTTATATGATTTTAATTTTCATTTGTGTCCATAAAATTTTGTCCACCTTCTGCAAATAACAAAAGAAGTACATGAATATTACAAACATTGCTTAAACAATAAGAAAAAAGAAGGCTGTCTAAAAACTAAGCATGGGATGCTTATAAATCTACCACAATTAGGTTGAATTTCAATTTGCCATAAAGGCCACTTAAAAAAATCATAAAATATCGAAATAATTGACGTCAAACTGAGTATAGTTTGAGGGAAAGTATTCGAAGAGAGCTATGTAAGGATGTGCTTATTTAAATCGAAATTTACCGCATTCTGTTGATTGTAGATGATATGGAAAAATTAATATTAGTGTGGAATCTTTTTTATATCACAAATAATTTTCTTTTTTCTCTTTGGAATTATAATTTTAAAGCATATTTTTTTTAAATTTTTATTGTTAATTTTATACCAACATAGCAGTTTTTCTGCTTGACTACATTTGAATGAAATCGATCTCTTTGTCAAGTCAAAGAGTTGCAGTATTTGCAAATTAAAAAAAAGATAGAAAAAATGAAATGCAAACGTATGAGCATAAATAAAGTAAAATGATTCAAGTTAGAAAGTCACAGTCGTTCCTGGCCGACTATAGGATACCCTGTACCATAAGACTTTATAGAATAGTTTCTTGTATAGCAGCCAATTACAATTATGACAAGCTCAGGTATACAATATTCAGGCTAATTTATGTATCTACTAAAAAATTTTATGACTTATGAAGATATCCGCCTGTCTAGAAAATTCTGTTTATGAACCCTATTAGATACTCAAGTTTGCGGTCCTTTGGATCTACCAGTTCCTCAACAAATCGACTACCTAGCCATCTCTTCCTGCCATCTGTACCAGTCGAAATTGTTTGTGACTTAAAACTCTGCTCCTTCATATAGTCAACAGAAAGTCGTGATATCCCTAATCCATCTGCTGATCTTATGACTAGAGCGTCATTCCCGTAAGTACTGATATACTGCTTACATCTCCTTTCGTTCCTATAGCATTGAACTTCGATCATAAGAATATGGCAATCCTGTAGTCCATTCTAAATCCCCACGCACTGTTTGAGGAGTCAAACAAACGTTTCCTTTATAATTTCAAAGCAGAAAACTTTTGGTAATTCATCCGCAACTTTGTAGCCAATAACACCGCAATGACCAGGTACCCAGCATAATCTAATTTAATAATCAGTGTTGTAACGCTTGAGTATTTCGCTATACATATGTTCTTTGATTAGTTCGGTGGTCTTAATAATCGCTAGAACGTCTACCTGAAAAATACTACATTCTGCCGAAAGATTATTACAAAAAATGAGACCCTTGCATCCGCGTTACCTTCTGTTTTCGACCATCAAAGAGTTTATCCAAAGCTATCTAGTATTTCCTAATAGGTATTACCTAGCTATCAATCTTCTTCGTATATTCCTCAATCGGGAAAAGGAGCAGGATGACACCCAGAGCTGCCTGAGGAGTGTTTCCGACAGAGTCACATGTATCATACAGTGCATCCATAGGCAGGAACAGATCCAACAACAGAGGTGCTGGTAATTTATCTTACCATACTCGGTTTAAGGTTCCAGCTGCTAACTATTTAATATCTGCACATATAGTATGCATTGAAACCTTCTCTAGTTCTCTCCTTAAGTCAAACCTACGGCGGCCCAGCCTCAACAACCTTCCGGCATTTTCAATCTCTGTGCGGCTGTGCCGACTTTATATAGTGTCCACCACACGTAGATTGGATAAATTAATACACCAAGAGTGGTGTATCTTCAACCAATGATGCTGAATGCAAATTTAATTATCTTTTTTACTAAAAATATAGCAACAGTTGTGTTCGCTTATTGCCATGTATTTCTCAATCGCCTTTAATTCTTCCTTTTGCATATCTACAACTTCTGTTTGTCTGTCTGCTTGAGCATTTTATTCATTTTTTAACGGCGGAAATCAATGAATGGTGTAAAAATTAATATCCTGGAAAAAAATCACAGACTACATTTGACATGGTTTGGCAAACGTGTAGCACAATCCATAATCAAGCTTCAAGCCAACCAGCCCACCATAATTTTAATATTTGATGACAATACAGCCAACAGCAGTTTTAATATTTTTATGATTATTTTTTTTTTCTTTCGTATTGTTTTACGGATACCAATTTTTTGTTTTTGTTTTTTTTTTTTTTGCTTTACTTTTTTTCAATTTAACACCACAATTGTCGTCCGTGGTGGAAAAACCTATCTATCATTTCACATCTAGCAATTGAAAAATGCCTTGCGGTTAAGGACCATCATACTTTAACAAGAAAAATAAAAAACATGAATCTACTGGTAAATGATTTATGAAATCACTTTTTTGTGTTCGTTGTTCGGTTAAATTTCCTTCGCTGTCAATTAAATACGAACGCATTTTATGAAACCATATTTTGTTTTAAAATTATTTTAATTTACACATTTTGTAGATTTAAATTATGCTCTTTTACGTATACAAATTGGTGGGTGGTTTGCTCTAAATTATACTTGATTTTATCCTGACAACAATGACAAGAGCTTCGCGTCAAAATTTTTGTCATTATATTATACTGTTGATTGACTGCTGCAAAGCTGTCGTGTTTTCATTGGTGGTATATGGTATATTGTAACACCTGGTGCAGTCGTTATATTGTGTTCGAAAAGTATTTTCACTTTTAATAAAACTAAGGCGCTTTCATATTCGAATTTGGTTAATATTAGAGAATACAACACTTATGTTTGTACCCATAAATGCGTTTTAATCCAATTCCTATTGATGTAAGACATTCAATATATTTTCCAAACTTTAGCATTCAGATATTAATCATATTCCTTATAGTGTATTTCATTGGGATCAATCTTATTGAAAAAAAACCTTTTAGACATATGTAACTGGATTATGTTAGGTTGAATTGACAGCCGCTGTAATGGGCATAACTTACTTGGTGACTATAAAGTCCCGTTGTAGTACCGTAATTACCTGCAGTATGACTGTCAACAAAGATCATGTAAGATTAAAAATCTGAATCAAGCCTACTAGCCACGGCCACAATAGCCTTTATGATTGCAAAAATCTCTGCCTGAAACACACTACAGTTATCCTTTAACCCAAAGTGAAGAAGACCGAGATGCTTACAAAAAACCTTAGCACTTGTGTCTCCATCTATCTTCGATCCATTTGTGAAGATGATGTACCCCACTATTCCTCAGAAGACAACGGAATCTCCCTACCACTTAACCTCGTTAACCTGAAGATTTCAATCTTGTATTTTTATGCGTAAACAAAACTACTTAAAGCTCATTTGAGCCTGTCCCTGGTAATAATTTCTTCCAAGTTTGTCGTCTTGACAGCACTAGAGACAGGATCAGCCATTTCCAACGGAAAGCTATCAGGATCCATACAATTGGGAAAATGAGTGTTTAGTAGAACCTGTAGGGTTTCTGTTCTCGGGGCAGTCCACGCGCCATCGTTCTTTTGGATGAAACCTAAGACTTTTGGGGTCCTTAAGCAACATCCTGCGGAAAGGAATCATCGTATTTTATATTCATTAAAATTGGATCTATATGCAGACCAGTCAATATTTTTCCCTGACCTTTTAGCCTTGTTAAAGAGCGTCCTGATACATCAGCGAAGTTATTGCAGTTTCGCGATCCACCAGGCTGGCAGGTTCCTCTTACCCGGGTAAGTAAGAGGACAAGCTTTTCTGTAACAAGACAACAAAATGTCCGTCAAAGATCCAACTCTATATTGATGCCAGGAGCAGAGTAATCCATAAGGGCTCCAGATTCGCCCTCCACAGCTTTCTTAAATTTGATCCAGTTGGTTCTTCTCGGATTCTTATATATATTATAGATTAATACTGAAGGTTATCAGTTGGTGATCCGAGAAGGAACACTCGTCTGGAACCCTCCAGTCCCTAATCATATGCATACCTATCGACCTTTAAGAGCGTAATATTGATTACAACAAATACAACACGATTTCTAAAAGACTACGTATTACCAACGCTACATATACTAAGCCCTTTAAGAACGATAAAATTAAAAATTGACTCACTATTAACATTTATGCCTGAATTTCTCCATTGGATGTGATGAGTATTGGCATCACAACCCAAGACGAAACGATATCTTTTCCTTTTCGCATGCTCCACTAGAAGTGTAATGACGTCATCAGTGGAAGCTACAGCCTAATACGGCATGCACACGGACGGCAGCATCTGTTCGATCCCAAGGTCATCTCTGTACGCCATTATTATTAGGTCATCTGTGCGATATAGGAGTGATTAACAAATCCAGCTTACTACTAGCAAATTTATAGGTTCTTACCTTATGACTTGTATTGGGAAAAAGTTATCTATAATCAAGATCGCTCAAACCCAGAATACTATCCCTAAGGATCCAAAGTTCCTGGATTAGAGCGATGGCAACTTTAAGGCGGCGCAAAGAGGTTAGAAGGTTGTATAAGGCGGTTTTGCAGTAATGCAAATTAATCTGCACCACTTTCAGCCTCCTTTGGGTGATTGGCATCACCTATGTTCGGAGGATGAACTCTTAGATGAGCCAACCAATACAACACTATGCCACCCTTTGCCCTTAGCCACTGAAGAGATTAAACATTAGTGTTCATAAAATAGAAATATATCGACTAATACAAACATTCAATCGAAATACTAAGACGCACGTTTATTTAATAAAAACCAGACTAAAATATTTGTAACTTTATTAAATTCGTTTTTATTGCAAATATTCAGTTAAGTTCACATTTCTTTCTAATCTATTTGCGTTATAGATGATTCATCAGGGCTTGAACAGTGACTACTATTACCATCTGTACGATATTTAATCGAATCAATAATTTCCACATCGATATCTCTTTCACGATTTGAACTTTCGTCAAGATCGTTATCGTCGGAATTGGCCACAGAATGACGATCATCAGATTCATTTTCACAGTCATTATCAGATTTATTATCTGCTTCTAGGATTTCGCTATTGAGATGATGATTAAGACTCTCACTTTGAGCCTGAGCAATTAGATCCCTTGCGGCAAATTGACTATATAGACGAGGCAAGTGCTGCAACATGTAGTTGGCATTACACTTGGAAATGTTTGGTTGATTTTCTTTGCTTTCGCCGAAATCATAATATTTCGCATAATTTTCGAATTTATTAACTGCTGATGCAGCCAATGCACTGGCATTAGAACTGAGGTTAATAGCATCTGAGGTTGGCGTTGTGCTTGCGGCTGAATGTTGCAGAGAAGCTATAGTTTTTAATTCATTACATCGTGGTGTAGGTACAGTAAAAGCTGAACCGTGTCGATGTTTATTTGGTAATGTTATGTTATGTGTAGCCGGTGGTGAATTCGTAGTATCACTGGTTGTTGATGTGTTTTCAGCACTGGCTAAAGGTGAAATATTTTCCTTCTTACGATCATAAATATGCCCTGACACTCTCAAATCTATGAAAAAATGTAATGGATCTATGCCATAGGGTGGATAAAGTGGTGGGTACCAGACAGGTGGTGGAGGCGGTAAGACCAAATCTTGCGGTGGTAACGATGCGGCTGGTGGAGTACCCTGTAACGTTGTATCTACTGTACCTCCAGCTAAGGCAGCATTTGGAGTGACATTATTGCTGTCGCTATCTCGTTCATTTGTTTTCACTGCGCCTATTAACTTTAGATCGCCACCTTCTTTATTGGACTCCGTTTCCAATTTTCGATACTTATTTGCTAAATGTTGTAAATATGGTTTATGTGTGGTCAGTTCTAATGGTTTTTCAGCTGATTGTAATTGCGATATTTGAGCTGTATGTGGTTGAGTTTTTTCCAGTACCTCGCTTTCTTTAAAATATGTACGCTGTTGAGACCAAGTACGTTTACGTGGCCGTCTAGCCAATGCAGCCGAATGTTGGAGCTGCAAATTACGTACATTTTCCTGATTACGTGCAGCCACCAGTGATCTTAACATATCGCTAAAGAAAAAATTGTTTGGTCCCATGGGAGCTGAATATAGGTAGGGGGGTGTGGCAGCCATTAAACGGCTTACAAAATCCTGATTTCTCATTTCATGTATATTTGTTTTTCTGGGTGGTGTTGGTGTATTTGGTGTCGTTGTATTTGTATTTGAATTATTTGTATCCTTGGAAGATTTAATCTGTTGTTGCAGCTGTTGTTGTTGCTGTTGCTGCTGCATTTGTTGTTGCCTTTGTTGTTGTTGTTGCTGCTGTTGTTGTTGTTGGTGTTGTTGTTCGTCAGACATGTTCCTTCCTTACTTTGTGCTGCTTTTATAGCTGGCAGCTTTTTCCTTCTCTTCCTGTTATTTGTTTTCAGTAAAATCTGCAATTAAAATCACAAATGGAGAAAACAAATCTGTTTAAAATGTCTTTTTAAATGAATTTCTCGTGTTCTTTCGTTTGGTATATTTAAGAATTTCTTAATGTAAATACAAAATGCAAATAATAGACAAAGACATTTATATTCACTTAATTCCATTTGTCTTCAAAATTTCATCTTTTTTTTATCCTGGGGTTGTCGGAATAACGACACGTAGAAGGTGGATCTTAAAAATTATAAGTATTTCTTCTTGTTTTATGTCATGTTATTATATTTCTTAAGAAATGTACTCTCAGCATGTTGCTGAAATACTTTATGTTTTTTGGAAACTAAATAAAGACACTTCTTTCCGAAACTAAGCAAATTAACAGGAAAAACCATTTGAAATACTTAGTTTTGCTTAAACAAACCCTTCCTTAATATTTAAACACTTCCGTCCTGTATTTAAATTTAACAACAACTAAAATAAATATAAAATTATTATTTTTTTTTTTTCAATTCAGAAACTGTACAATTTAAGTAAATAAAGGCTGATTGCAATTTGTATGCTATTCTACATTTCATCCATTAAAGAGGTAAGAGTTTTACAAGAGATGAGAAATGATGATTAGAAAAGCATGGCTTTTAACTCCTCAACTATTCTGATAAACAAGTTTTGCTATGTAATCAATATATACATCATTACAACTAAACTAGCTTCTTACGCCACTTATGTAGAGTGTGTTAATTTTAACCATCAGCAGCGGGGCCTACAGTTTAAAGTCGACTCTGAACGCCAGATTTTTATGCGAAACTTTGCACGGCAATTTTTATTTCCTCTCAGACTTTCTGACAGAAATGTGCTGAGAAAAAATCGCCAAGGAATATTCTTTTTTTAATTCGTTTTGACCTGGGGTTGAACCATAGCCTCACGTCTAATAAGCCAACACATTACTTACTATACTCCGGGACTACATCTGAGCGAATCTGAGTGTTTAATAGACACCGAAAAAGACACTGTGGATTTCCGGCAGATTGTTTTATTGGTCCATATTTCTTTGGGAATGAGATTGTCACTGTATCGATCTTTTAGCATGATTTGTATGATCAAAGCACTAACGGCATGTGGTTTCAACATGATGACAGTACGAGTAATACAACCCATGCCACATCGTATATTCTGCACAAGCAATTGTGTATGGTCATCACACGAGGAACTAATGTAAACTGTTTCAGCCAGATTTATATAAAATATAGGTTGCAATACGAACCTCTTTGCTATTATTATAACATGTAACTCGATTTCGTTGGTAGTTCAGTCTTTAAAAAATAATAATTTAAAAATTTATAAATAATTTTAGCATGATTATTATTTTTAAAAATACAAATTAGAATTTAATGCTGGATTTAAAAATAACTAAAGAAAATACTACATTAGCAACAATTCTTTTGGATTTATAATAAAACGCAAATTTAAAGCAAATAGTAAAAGAACTTAAGTTCTTTCTGTTTTTTTTTATTTATTTCTTGTTTGTTAAAACAAACTATGCACATTTCATGCTAGAAAACTTAGAACATATTTTTCTAAGTGCCAACTGAGTAAGAAATAATTATTTGTTGGCAATAAAAAGTTTTGTACAAAGAATATTAAAAAAATATTGCAGAAGAATCAGAAATAATAAGGAAGACAAGAAAAATAGAAGGATTTAAAACTAAAATTAAATGAAGTTTTACAAATATTTGGGTAGTTCATAATTAATATTGTGGTAATAACTGACTTAGATTCGAAGAATTGTTTTATCTAGAAAATGCATTTTTTATAAAACAAAAAGACTAATATACATATACATTTGGTCAATATAGTTTGTATGTAAACTGCAAAATGAAATTCAAAATCAATTCGCAGACATTATGTCGTATTTACTTTCCTATTTTCTTATGTTTGCTTCCAATAGCTAGTTAAAATAAATATATTTTGTTAAATACCGTTAAATTTGCTAGCAATTATTATTCCGACTGCATAGTTAATCGTGGACCTTTAGAGAGGATTAATTAAATTTTGATTAAATATTTAAAAAAGAATATAAAATATTTCCATGAGCAAATATATTGTCCTCGAACCTTAGAGATGTAATAATAAAACTTTACAGGAGCACAAAATTCAAAAATTGTAGAAATTGTACGAAAAAATCATGCAAAAAGAGTGAGAACTAATAATACAGTCAAGTTATACGAAATTTCGTATGCCAGGTGTACCTAGTACTCGGTTGAAAATTAAATTCAATCTGGAAAAGTACAGAAACAATTTGCAAGGCTAAAGGTGAAATATTTTCCTTTTTACGATCATAAATATGCCCTGACACTCTCGAATCTATGAAAAAGGGTAATGGCTCTATGCCATAGGATGGATAAAGTGGTGGGTATCAGACCGGTGGTGGAGGTGTCAAGACCAAATTTTGCGGTGGTAACGATACGATTGGTGGAGTACCATGCAAACTTATATCTCCATATGCCACGACACCGCGGCAGTAAAAACCGTTAAAAGCGCCTCCTGTTGGCAAAACAATATGAAACAGTCAACTAAAGCTTTTCTAGAACACGATTATTTTTTCGCCGTAATGTGGTAGGTAGTGTATTGGCTTGAAAGAGGTGAAGCCACGGTTCAAACCATAGGACAGACATTTCCAACACAACGAAATATAAAAAAATATTTCTTCCAATAGTTTCTCTGAGCTGATTTCTGGCAGAAACTCTGAGAGTAAATAAATCAAAAATCTGTCATTCTGAGTTGACTTTAAAATTGTAAGTACCGCCACTCATGTATGTGAGAATCTAGGTCGAGATCCGGACTAAAGGGTTGTAAGGGACTAGGCAAGGATATCTGTTTCCGAAACCTATAATCAATTCAGACAGATTTAAAATTTGAAATATATTTTCATAATTTTTTCATTTATCGATTTTAAAGCTTTTTTTAAATGTAAATTGTAAAAATCCATGATGGTGAAACATGCTTAATTATCATAATCTAATTTAGCACTGCTGTAAAGTCTTGTATCTCTTTTGTTTTTGTGGTACGAGAAAAAAAAACACATTCTGTCATTCGATGGAATTCATCAACGAAAAATAACAAACAAACATAAAAAGTGTCTAACAATTTTCTAAAGTTTATTTTTTTTAACCAAATGAAAGAACAATAAAAATTTGAATATTTTAAAATCGTCAAAAATGTAATGAATTCTTTATATAGAGGAAAGGAAAGTGACAGAGTTTCTCAAACTTTTAATCATAATAATATTCCATTAAATTTTTTGAAAGTTGCCCATCGTTTCATCAAATAAATTAAAAAATGTTTCGAGATATCAACTTCTACTGTAACCTTACTTAGGTCAATGCTTATAAAATCTAAATATTTTTTGTAAGATTAATTACAATTTTAATGGCCATTTTTGCGGCCTGAAAGTTCTACACTTGTCTGCTAGTGTAAAGTATGGTTAAGTTGTTCTGAAAAGATTCCATATCCGACTTTTTTTGCATGATCTGGATCCATCAGTTAAAGCTTGAATCACGTTTTCATTATCATGAAAAAATCTATCTGGTATCTGCGTCGCAAAACCAGGAATGAACGCCGGTATCAGGTATCGTAAACTCTACAGGCATATTCAAACCAACCATAGCCAAAATTTTTGCATGCCCCTTGCCTATTAAATTTTGATTGTTCGACATTTAATTCTTACGTCGAAATTCCGGTGGTGTGTTATGCATACATAATTCTGATGTGGGAACCGCTGATGTATGCAGATAAGGCTTACAACTATACTGTAGGTTTTTCTATGCCGATGGCAGTAGCGACAAAAAAGTCAACAAAACTTTTTTCGTGTTAAAAATACGAGGAGTATATGCATGTATTAATAATGCGAATATAAAAGAGCGCTAAAAATTTTAAAGTGTGGCAACAGATTGCTAAAGAATAAAAACATATTTTTTGCTGTTGTTTTTATTATTGTAACGGTTTGTATAATTGAAACTTGGCAGTAAGTATGCTATAGAATACCATGGCTGACTGGCGTCGTTTGTTATTCTGTGTACAATGAATAGAGAAGAAGAGACTTTAAAGCACCATCTATAAAAACCAGCACGGATATTCTTGCATAGAACGAGAGGTACATAGCTAGTATGAGAAAAGTTTTTTAAAATGATATCTACATTGAGTTTTTTTTTCTGCTCACAAAAAGGGTTTAGTTTTTTAATTTCTTTCTATGACAAATGTTTGTTTCTGATTCTCATGGAAAATGGGTGAATTGTTATGATACTGTGGCATATATGTATACATATATAGTATGTTTCTAATTCGAATACATGCATGAGAAACATTCGTATTTATTTCATTTAAATATGTTCTATGTGTGGCATATTTTGGCAAATATTTGTCATTAATCACTCAATTGTGTTATTTTTCACACTTTAATGTCATTGTTGATTTTAGCCATAAAAATAATTTGCATATGTATATACATATGTATCTCTAGAAAATGTTTACCTTATTTTAATTAAGGATGTTATATTGAGAAACGTTTTTTTAATTTACCTCAATTTGAGCAGTTATGGACACTAAAATACTACAATTTAGAATTTGTTTAAATAGTCTATACATACATACATACATACATAATTGGCCATTACAACCCTTCAGTCAGGATTACGGCCTAGATTCTTACACCACTTATGTTGTGTGTGCTAATTTTATCAATGAGTGGCGGGACCTACGGTTTAAAGTCGACTCCGAACGACAGTTTTTTTTTTTTGAGAAACTTTTCATGGCAATTTTATTTACTCTCAGAGTTTTTGCCAGAAATCTGCTGAGAGGAAGTCACCGAAGAAATATTTTTTTCATATTTCATTTTTGATGTCTGACCGGGGATTCGAATCCTGGCCTTTCGTCTAATAAGCCAACACACTACCTACTAGACTACGGCGGTGTTAAATAGTCTATAGTAGCAGCTTATATGATATTATCCACGCAACGTTTAAGACTCAAGAAATGATTTACACGATAACGGCTTACGTAAATCGAAGAGAAATAACACCACTTATGTTGTGTGTGCTAATTTTATACATGAGTGGCGGGACCTACGGTTTAAAGTCGACTCCGAACGACAGTTTTTTTTTTTTGAGAAACTTTTCATGGCAATTTTATTTACTCTCAGAGTTTTTGCCAGAAATCTGCTGAGAGGAAGTCACCGAAGAAATATTTTTTTCATATTTCATTTTTGATGTCTGACCGGGGATTCGAATCCTGGCCTTTCGTCTAATAAGCCAACACACTACCTACTAGACTACGCGCGGTGTTAAATAGTCTATAGTAGCAGCTTATATGATATTATCCACGCAACGTTTAAGACTCAAGAAATGATTTACACGATAACGGCTTACGTAAATCGAAGAGAAAATATTTCAGAAATTCATCCGTACTTTAGAAATGAGAGAGAAATCTTACGGCAGGTTTTTTGTGTTTACACGATTAGCGAAATACCGAAACAAAGTGAAGTTAATGAAGTGTAATAGTGTTTATAAATTTCAAAAAACGGAGAGGTTCGTATAAATATCGTATATAAATATCCGTCAGTATTTTCTCTCAATGTCGTAAGCTCTCATTACATATATTGAGTTTACACAATACTACCCAATTTCTTCTATAAAATAGCTTGACATGTCTTGTGTGAGCGCCAAAATCTACCTTAAACAGTAATGAATTTGATGACGTAAATATTTAGCTTGTTTTTATGAAAAGTTCGTTCTATTGGTTCCAAAATTTCTATCAATTGAATAAGGCAGCAAACGTTGAAGTCCACTACCAAGAAGAATATTTCAGAAAGTATTCTAAAAATACTTCCATCACGTTTAGCGCGCATCCTAAATATCATTTATTTGATAGCAATCTTTTAATCAGAATTACAACCTGTGTTCTTACACCGTTCTTCCCTTACACCACCAGATTATTTGAGTACTTTTTAAACTGAAATAATGGCTATAAAAATCGTCGGCATACCATTTCCGATTCAGAGTACATATTATTTCGCCTCAGAGTGCTTATTTATCGACAGTAATCTGGCCATTAGATTCCTAGAGAATGTGTACTCTATATCTAAGATTGTCTAAGAATGTCTCTGGAGGAGATAGCGAAATATTAGACACCTACCCCTTTATTTGGGTTCCTGGACACAGGACCATCGAAGGTAACAACAAAGCCTATACACTTGCAAGAGCAGTTACAACGGAATGCCGACTCCGAACGACAGATCTGAGGAGCTTTTTAATGGCAATATCATTTAGCCTCAGTGTTTTTATCAGAAGACTGCTGAGAGGGAGGAATAATTAATTTTTTTTAACATAACAGTCCCGAAAAAATTTGGGACATTGTGAAATCTGTATGCAGCAATAAGGAGATAAAAATCAATATACAGATAACAGAAATTTTGATAAAATACGCATTTTTATAGCTGATAAAGGTAATATTTTTCAAGCTACGGCTATCAAATTAGTTGTGATTTTTATCGAAAAATCATCTTCAGTGATTAGGCCTATTTCTAGGTGATTAGGATGAATAAACGAAATTGTCGAATTTCGAACAGAAAAATTCACATAAGAGACAGGATTTTTTTTGGCCTTTGGATTTAAAAGAGCAACGCTACGCACTACATAGCTCACTCTATGTTAGAGATTCTGTACAAACAATTTAAGGACAATGTTGTCTCATGTGATGTGATCTGAAATGGGCGCCGAGCCATATATTACCGCAACCTATGCCATCGGCCAAATTAAATGTGATTTACGGCATGAAAAATTGGACATTTCGGATACGTTTCACCCTGCGAAGACATGGCAGATATTTTTACTATGTTACATATATTCGACACTTAATAGCATCAATAGGTCTTTCAAAGAAATAAAAAATGTCAATGATATTTTGCACACACTTAGCCTTATTTAAATTTAAATATAAGAAGCGTTCAATGGAAAACCCTATAAAACTCCCGATCTGTTATAGATACTGTAGCCTAGAACTAAACTATAACGGTTATAAAAAGATTTTATTTCAATTTTGCTAATATTCATTTGATTCAACAAGATTCTTCTGTACAAAGGTCATCCGTTTCTGGATATTTTGCAAATTAAAATGAAGGCTATATAAAATGAATAATAATAAAAAAAGAAATTGATTTGTAATGCATACATACATACAAAATTGGCCATTACAACCCTTCAGTCAGGATTACGGCCTAGCTTCTCACACCACTTATGTTATGTGTGTTAATTTTATACATGAGTGGTGGGACCTACAGTTTAAAGTCGACTCCGAACGACAGATTTTTGAGAAACTTTACATAGCAATTTTATTTACTCTCATAGTTTTTGCCAGAAATCTGCTGAGAGGAAGCCGCCGAAGAAATATTTTTTTCATATTTCGTTTTTGATGTCTGACCTGGGATTCGAACCCTGGCCTTTCGTCTAATAAGCCAATACCACTACCCACTAGACTACGGCGACTATTGATTTGTAATGGTACCTTTATATTTTGTCTATTTGTTAAAGTACTCGAACTTATGAACATTTTTATCTTTTCGGACAGAACTTTAAAAAAGATTTTTTTTTTCGAAATTTGTTTTCATTAAATAATTCCTCCTTTTGCAAAAAATGAAGTTATAGTAGTATTTTCCCATATTTTCAGAAAAGTTCTATTTTAAAAACTCTTTTGAAATATACCGACGTCTGAAAGTATTTTTGCTTGTTCGGAAATTACTTCTGAGTTTTTCAATAATTGTTTACTGCGGTTACATATGAATTTTGAATTGTTTTAATAACTATTGCCACAGAAAATGTAGACAAAAATCTAATTCTTCTTAATGTGAGAACCTTAATGATTATTAATTTCAAATTCATATTTATCCTTACAAGACTTGCTTTATATTATTTTACGTCCTAATAATTGAATTAATCACATCACATTGATATTGCAATAGAATATCATACACCGTGTTATAATTTTATAATTTTTAGTATAATTTTTAATGTGAAAACTTAATTAATATTTGAATATTTTCTACATTTGAGTTGAGGCCATAAGGGTAGTTTTGCTCAACATCAACCCTCTGATGATTGATTCGTGGTTCAAACAACAAGGTTTTATTTTAAAATCCTTTAACAATGCTTAACTTGTAAACAATTAAAAAAAATATAGGTATATAGCTTAGTATAGCATATATACATATTTATAAGAAAAAAAGACAATAGCCTTTTGAAAATGCTTTTAAACGTTTGGATAACGACATAAATATGATGTGTGAGGTGCTACTTTAACTTGTATAATGTACCACTTGTAGCTTTTCAAGTTTTAATCAACAATTATGAAAATTTATAATTTAATTTATTTATTCGTTTTATAGTCTACTCAGATGCGGCTATAGTACAAATATTTTTTTTAAATGGAAAGTTCAAGTTTTCAATTTAAAATATAGTTATGGGTACACTAAAACCATTTGATTTTAAAATAAAATATTGGTCTGTTACGACTATTTGACATTCTATACGCTATTGATTTCTACGAAATAATTTTTTATAAAATTCGCTTTACAAACTTTGCTTCCTTCAAGTCCTTCTATTCCAAATTGGAGCTTGTCCTGATAACATCGCTTTACATGAGGGCAGGATACGTTATTGTGCTAAAGAAATTTATTTTTTAGTTTTGATGAAAGACACTATAAAAAAGGTCGAAAAAGGCGACTGAAAATAAAAAAAAACTATTTATGTACCGCATATTGAACCAGCCAATACGTGGAACTTTCTTTTCAACTATTCCATTCCAGTAATTTTTTTGTTATTGATTTAATTTATGAATTGCACACTTCATTTATGTATTTGTTGTTATTTTATATTTTTATTTTATCAATTTTAATGTTCTATGCTTTATTATATTAGTTGTATTATATGTTGGTCTAATTTTTATATTTTTTTGTAATTTTTTATTTATTTATTTTTTTAATTTAATATTTTATTTATTTTTTATATGATATTATCTTGCTTATTTTTTATTCTTTGATAACTAACTGTTCTTTGTGTTATATTGCTTTTGGCCTAAGCAGATATTATTTTTGTGCTGTTAAGTCTTATTTTTAGGTTTCTATTTTTAACATTTTTTGATTTCTTGTGTAATACGTATATTGGATCGTATTATATAGTTTATTTTTTTTATTTTTGTTATTGCAATAAATTATATATTTTATGTATCGCTAATTGTTTTAGATTAATGTTATTTGTTTTTTTGTATTTATTGTCTTTTTCTACTTATTATTATTTCTTATTTTTGTTGTGTTTCCTATTTAAGACTACTGTTTTTCATCTTTAAATTTAAATGAAATAAAGTTTGAGTGAGATATTATTGAAATTTTTTCTTCTTCTAAAAGAACTATTAGGGCCATTATGTGTGGAATATAATATAGATTAAATGACCGCCACGGGTGCTCTGGGTAGAGCGTATCCGAAATGTCAAATTTTTCATGACTCTGGTGTTAGTTTGACGGTAGTATATTCTCAACTTTGCCAAAAAAAGTCTAATGGGATCAAATTCCACGAATATCCAATGTGGCATGAGCTGTGTCACAAGTAGCGCCATTTATTTCAGCAGGTGTCCAGATCATCCATTTCAGGCCAAGAAAAGTTGGCAATCATTGATTTATAAAGCTCCACGTTACAGTTTTATCTCGACAAACGTTGTTCAGAAACTTTGAAGTATATTGGTTTCAAGATATTAAACTATGACTTATCAAAGAAGTCGAAGGCGTCCATTCTGGGTAAAGGGATAATTGAAAAATGGTGAGAAACTCGTAAATGACTTTAAAAAGATCCTTACAGATGGAGTTAGACTAGACGGAGCTGTGAGTGGAGTGGGCAGCTTCAAATACGGGTAAAATATTAAAGCCAACTTCTACTTTCTATATAATCCTTTCTTTACTCTTCAATTTAAAATTTATGCTGATTTCGAGTTAAAAATTTTTTAAATATTAAAATTCTTTCAAACAGAAATAGATTATTAGAAAATAATTTTTAAAATGTCATTCAATTGTTATTGATTTTGTAATTATGTAAAGTAGTTCAAAACATTGTTTGATGATGTTGCAAACGTTATAATCATCATAAATTAACAATCTTTTGCTAAGTAGAGAATAAAAAGTCCAAGTGAAGAGACATTTGTCATGTTTACACTTCAGTATATCGAGTAATGCTTAGAGCACAGTGATAAACTCTTTATTTTTAATACAGCCGAAGTCAGATATTTTGCATTTACCTTTAAATCAAATTCAATTTTGAAAAATACCCTTTCGGTTATAAAATTGCCATCCGGCATCATCAGTCTAAAACCGACACAGTTGCAAGCATATAAAAGTGCGTTGTTTATGGGTGAAGAAGAATTTATTTTGAAGTATGTGGTGTACATGCATGTACTCATATATTCACACACACACATACCATTTATCATATTTATTCACTTTAGAGTACTTAATCATTTTGTATTTAAGCCTTTGGCCTTGATATCATCACCACCGAACGTAAGGATGTTGTATCAGTATGTATAAATTGATGATATTGTTGGTAGTTTTTCGCTTTATTCGATAGAGAGAGTTTCATAAACTTGTTATCCTTCGTAATTGGTCATGTGTGAGTTGTGAATAATGTACGTAGTACATGGGGAAGAGTGTGAATACAATTGTAAACGTACTACTGAGCGTAGTTACATGATTGATAGTAATAGAGTCACACATTGTATTTTTAAAGGTTGCAACACAGGCATTTAAAACGTAATTATTTTCGACTTGTTAACATAATTGTTAAACACTTTTGGCATTATGGTAAATACCAAAAAGTCCATGGAAAATATTAAATGAATTATATCACGAACGTAACTACCATAGCAGGATAATTAAGGACATGTTTAATAAATTGTAACAAAATTTGTTTTAAGAAACAAAGTATTTTTGGGTTTAAATAAGTAATCGGTTGGAAGAGTAAGACTAGTATAGGACAAAAGGCTTTCATGAGAAGTAAATATTGAAAAATTGAAATTAGCAAATATACTCAGACTTTGTAAATAATTAGTATACTTCAAATATGTTTAAAAAATCGAAATTTTTTATTTCTTGTTTCAAATGTTTAATTACGAGTAATTTCTTAATAGGTAAGTGCAAAAAATATTATCATTTTAAGGCCTATTCTTGTACTAGCAGAATAGTTTTTATTGACTTTTGTTATTAAAAAAATTAAGCCTGATTGATAGTCTTTTATATTTTGTGTGTTCTGGACAATTAAACCTTTGCAAATTGTTAGGTTCCTTTATAACGCCCTTGCCATTGCTATACTACTTTATGCTTTAGTCTGTCATGAAGGTATCGTAGACCTAAGTCTGTAGCAAACGCACCCTGTGTTACTTAAATGCAATTATAGCAACAAATAATGGCAATTGCTCTAAAGAATTTCGGCGATTGTTGCAATTGGCCAGTCTTTTTTAAAAACCTCAATTTAACCACGTACCAAAACCCAAGTTTTAGAGATTCTGGGATAAATGTGTGCAAAGTCGGTAACATTACTTTAACATCACTGAAGAAATTACGTTGCAGCAGAAATGTTCAAGAGTTTAATTGAGATCTGGAAGAAGTACATGCATATCAAACTGTGGTCTCTGTTGGTGGCCGTAAGCGGTTTCTAGATCAGCATAGTGAATATCGATAAGAAAGTTGTGAATGGACACAGAAGGGATGACAGAAATCATTTGAATGATATAGAAATATAAAGGTTTCGCAGCATATTTTATGTTTTGAGTTATACTTTCACCGTAGTCTTAGTGGGGTTATTGCTAGACGAGGGCTCTAGAGTTTAAACCTTAATTTGATATCAAAAAAAAAAAAAAAAATAAATAAAAAATATTTGTTACGGAGAGTAAATAATATTGCTATGGCAAGTTTCTGAAATTCGCCGTTAGGAGTCGACATCGTAATACCTGAAAAAAGGTTGGTGTTGGACAGTTAGTAAATAAAGTTATACTTTCTTTATAATCGAATAATAAGTACGACTCTTCAAACAAAAGTTAAGGTTTAATTTCTGAAGTCTCCAGTTCTTTTCAAAACTCGCTAAAAGACATACTCAACCTAGAATTGTAAAACTCTTTGAGAACAAAATGTAAAATGAAATTATTGATTAAGAATCCATTCGACAATTGAATTTTGTATTTCACAAGTGGACCAATTTATTTAAAAAGTATCCAGTGAGGCAATTCCAAAAAATCCTTAAAGAGAATTTAATACTACAGTACCAAAGCATAAAGGGGGTCTTGTATCATTTTTCTGCACAATGAAATCGAAAGAAATGATTTAAAAAATATCGAATTTAAAAAAAAATAAGTCTAACTCTAACCAGTACAGATTTAAAGTTTAGACGAGAAGGAAATTAATTGCTTTGAATTTTAGCAATTGAATTAATGCTAATTTTTCAACCAATATTTTTTAGCTTGCAGTCTAAAAAATTTTACTCTACAAAATTTACTTAGTAAAGCAAAAACTTTAAGAGTAAAAATCTTCCCCGTACAAATTTAAGTTAAAATTTTAGCTCATTACCTTGAATATCTTCAGTAGTTCGGCTTTGAAACAATTATGCAAGGAAAGAATCTACGATGAAAAAAGGTTCTTTCAAACTGAATAGATGTCAAGAAAAAAAACCGGTATTTATTCTTCAAGTCTGGATCAAATAAGTTTTTGCATTATAATACTTATAGCGGGAAAATATGCCGTCGGCTTTCAGGAATGTTTTTTATATTTTAAATTACGTAAATATTCTTTTATTTTTAATATATACGTACGTATAAATATATTTCTTAAGGATCCAAATATCTAATTTTTATCACAAACAGACTTGTTTAATAGTTTTCAAAATTATTGTTTATCCCACTGAACAATTTGATTGTATGTTTAAATTTTTATTTTATATGACTGTATTAACATATTATTTCTCTAATTTATTTTTATTATATAAGAAATAATTTATTTGTTATTAATTTCAAACGATATTGAAATGAAACCGTTTAATTTTATTTTACCGCTTTTACCACCGTTACAGATGACAGTTAAAAATCAAATGAAATCAGTGCAAAACCGTATCTACGGCAATTTAAAATTATGAAAAAATAAAGTTGAAATATAAAATATTCAAACAAACGGAAGAAATACGGCGCAAACAAAGTACTGATGGTACAAAGGCGCATCCAAGGCAGCAGGCATACGCCAGCCTGCCAACCGAAAGTATTGCAAAGTGTTAAAAGCAACAAAAGCTCAAAATACTACCAGCCACTGCCACCACCACTATGCTGTTCGTAGTTTGTCATCATCATCATCATCTCACGTGGGTGTTTGTTGTAGATGCATAAGCAAACCACACAAATAAGGGAAAAACATCAACTTGGTTAAATAAAAAAAGATTATAAAAAAAAAATAAAGAATATGTTGAGAAACCAACCCCCAATAATAAAAATTGAAAAAAAAACACCAAGAAGATCCTTTGCCGTTTCATTAGCAACATCATAGACTCAATGTTCGTAGTGATAACTGTTACATTGTTTTTGGCGCGCAACATTTGCTAGACACAAACATTTGCTTATAAATTTGAGTTCACAATTATTCGATTCAACTCAAAATTAATTTAAATCTCACGAAGACATTTTTTAGAATCGAGCTATTGGTTTATCTATCCATATTTATAAAAATATTCTAATCGGGTCTCTAAGTGAATCTGTGCATGGAGAATCTATATCTTATATCTTTAAAATATGTTGATATTTAGTCAGTAAATAAAACGCAAAATCTGTAAAAAAACATCGCCGCTGGCTGTGAGAATATGCAGCAGAATCGAGGCAGTTGACTTCACGCTGTTCGTAAGAATTCGGTCTTTCGCAGACCACAACTTGGTAAGTTACGCGTCACGATTCTGGTCAAATAACAATAATCAAAATTAAAAAATGGGTTGCCTGAGTAGGCTCTGAAGCAGGAGGCAACTGTCTACTGACTCCAATTTTTATTGGGTCAGTGGTGATTAGGACTACCTTCTGAGTGATTGGGTACGTGAATATACAAAATTGTCGATTTAGGTTTAGACCAAGACACATGAGATCCAAGACGCATCCAATGCATCCCAAAAAAAGCACTGTTTGGTATGCATTTTGGGGTGTAGGCATCATCGGTTCACATTTCTTTGAGAACAACCTACTCTAATCGTCACTGCCAAAGTCAAGCTCTTTTGTACATTGACTCCCAACTTCTTTCAGCCTGATTAGATAATTTGGTTTTATCAAAATGGCACTACGTCGCACACAGCTCTTCCTACAATAGATATTCACTGGCAACCGATATTGTGCGATTTGATCCCGTCAGATTTTTTCTTGGGAGGGTTTCTTAAGCCGCAGGTGTATAAGAATAAGTCACAAAACACATGACCATCATCGGTCAAATTCAGATTGATTTATGCGCTAGAAAAGCTGTGCAGAACGTTTAAACTTTCAAACGAATAAAAAATTTGCATGATATTTCACACGCACTTTGCTTTATTTCAATTTAAAGACTGGAAACGCTAAATGAAATAAACGCCACAAAAATGTCAAAAGCTTAAGACTTAAGTTATTGTAAACAACTTTCTTTAAAAGCATTCGAATACTGGATATTCTATTTTTGTGTTATAATTAAAGACACTAAAATCTTTCAAAAGAACACAATAATGGACAGAGTGAACCACCAATAACAATTGTGTTGTGCAAATACAACAATAAAGCCAACCAAATAAAAGAAACAAAGCAGAATTCGGAGGCAATATGGACTAGTAAATCACTCTTCAACAATACCAATTTATGAAATTTGTTCACAAAGTTTTATTTGCTTGAAAAATTGGCGTCATCGCAATTCCACAAACTTAGCATTATTTTGGAAAACCTTAACATTATATAAAATAGAATGGTTTCCAATTAAAACATTGGTCAGATTAGATCAGGTTAAATTGTCAGCCGGTATTCCATCAAACAATTATAACTCTTGGCTGGCATCTCTTAGCCATACCGATAGTTTTATGATGCGGCGGATTTGGTCTAAATTGGCTTTGGCACTATACGCTTTGTCAACAAATACGGCGTACCCAAGCATTCTTTATCTTATGTTTCCGAGTGCTGTATAATTACTGAGAAAATGATCTGTGGTCAACTCGCGAGTTAAATAATAGATGTATGTTTGTATTGTCATGTAGGGTATACGAAATTATGAAAAAAAAAAGATAAAATCAAATTCGCAACAAGCTTCTAGAGAATGAATGTTGCCAACTTCATTTCTAGTTGTTTGTTCTTTTCGACTATAGTTGGTGTATAAAGTGGTAAACATCCTGGTTACTGTTGTGTGTCCTGTCCTATGTTCCCATACGAAGCAAGAATATTTTTGTTTGTTATACTTTGATTTTACATTCATATGTCTGTCCAACTGTCTAACTATCTTGTTTGCTGTTATTTATCATCACTTTGAGGTTTTTTTTATTCTAAACGTCTGTTTGAATTGATTTTTTAACAGGAAGATATCATCATCAACACTGTCAGAATGCGAGTGTTTCAGAAAGAAAGAAAGAGAGAGAAAGAGAGTTGCATTAAGCCTCACACGTTTGACAATGTCATCTGATAAACAGCGTATCTTTTGTACTTTTCCTTAGCAACAATGTTGACATGCAATGTATATAGAAGAACTTTTGAACAACAACTGAGAAATTTTAAAAATCTAAAAACAAGTTGATATTCATTTTTAAATTAATTTCTACTTATGATAAGCGTTTTATTTTCATATTATGTTAATCTAATCTAATTTTTTTACATACTATACGCCAAGTTCTTCCATGATTATTTAAATTTCTTGGGCATCTAATATGCCTCTCTTACAAAGTGGAACTGTGATATAAGATAAATTGTTCTTAAGGGTACGATGTGCACAAAATACCGTGGGTTAGAATGATGGCAATTTCATATGATGTTGCCTAGAGAAACCGCCTTTTGTGAACATGGTTGGATTATTTGGAAGGGATAATTTTCTTTTATTATTATTATTACTGACATACTTATATTATAAAGTATTGCATAACTTAAGCGAATTTATAAAAATTTATCTCATGTTGTTTTCACTATTACTGGTGTCCAGCGATACACCTCAGTTCAGTAAAGGACAGATAAGATAAAAAGAGTAAGAGAGTAAAGAAATTGCCGTAGTTTAGTATGTAGTGTGTTGGCTTATTCAACGTAAGGCCATGCTTCAAGCCTCAGGTCAGACAACAAAACTCAAATATGAAAATATTTCTTCGGCAGCTTCCTCTCAGCAGATTTCTGGTAAAAACTCTGAGAACGAATAAAATTGCCATGAGAAGTTTCAAAATTAGTCGTTCGGCGTCGACTTGTATGAAATTGACACAAACAACATAAGTGGTGTGAGAAGCTAGGTCGTAATCCTGACTGAAGGGTTGTAATGACTAATTATTTTATGTTAGGTATGTATATAAAGCTAGAGTGAAAATTTTTAACAATTCCATGCATATTTTCAAAATGGGGGCAACAGATTTTTTCTAAAACAAAATAAAGTGAATGCATACCTGATCTAATGAAGTGTGGCTGCCAAATTTAAATGAGTACTTAGTTTTAATGTCGTACGCTCTCATTATAAACTGAATTTATACAATATTACCCGCTCTCTTCTACACAAAATCGTGACGTCCCGTACGATTTGAGTGATCATCTAAATCCAATTTTAGATAGTTTTGTGTGTGCGCTGTGTTTTGCTTTCCTGTAGATTTCATACCTAAGCTGCAAAAGTGACATTGCATTGTTTTCCACGCCGCGTGAATCATAGCCAATCATAATGCATATTCACCATACTCTGGCATCAGTTATTTCCGTTATCTCAGAAGCATTCTCCTCCTGCTTCTGTGCGCAATGGCTCCACCTAACCAAATTTTGCCTCCTAAAAGTAAAGTTTATTTTATTAATTTTGTGTTAAACATTTTTCAGACAGCTCGGACAGATACTTGCCTATTCAAAAAATTCACTAATTTTTATTTTTAATTTAAAAATGAATCGCTAAAAAACCTCTTGATAGATTCTATAAATCTTTCTTGATTTTATTTTAGCAAAATCATGCGTGGTTGTTGGAATCATTTACTGTGGTGATCCGCTTTGATTCTGGATATTTTCAAACCTCATGATAAAGTGCAGCGTACCGGAACTAAATGCATTTGGTGTTGGCATATTCCTCTTTTAAATTTAATCAAGTGTTGTTATGGCTCGCACTAACTGAAACATTTCAAATAAAGTGAGATCAGATCTTTAACTTATTTAATCTGCTGTTGTTTCCTCACTTCCGCAATCTATTCCAATAGTTTCAACTTAGATACAAACTATATGTGGAGACAATACCAGATACAAATGTTAGATGTTAAATCGATTAATAATAGATTAAGTAAAGTGTTTAAGGATAATGCAAATACGCAGGAATATTCGAAATATTTTAAATACACACTTGTAAATCATTGAAAATCCCCCATGAATAAATTCTTTTCAATAAATGCTTGGCAAGCGTCAATTTGCAATTTAGTTTATTTACTCAGGAACATTTTATCTAAATTTTATTTGTTGTTTGCACATGACACTAAACGCAAAAAAAAATACATCGCAAATTGAATTTTAGAATATCCCCATTTGAGTACTTACGACCGTACATGCAAATAAACTGAAGTATTTGCCGTTGGTGAAAGGAATATGTATGTACTTAGAGTATGTGGATATGAAAATACATAAATACAGTATGTGACAATTTGTTATTGCTTCCGTTTTAAATTGAAAGGTATTATCACAACAGTTTAGATGACAGCACCAATGTAATTTGCATTACAATCGAACCGTTTGCGCCAAAATATTTGGCAATAAATGAAAATAAATAATTGAAAATTAAACATTTTTATTTTTCTTTACGTGTTAGAATAAAATAAGGTTGATTTTTTGCAGGTTGTACAGGGTCTTTCTAAACGTAAAGTATGTGTGGCATATTATCGAAATTTTTATTCAAACAAACAGTTGGATGATACCAAATCTATTGGGTTTAGACTGCGAATGATTTTATTTATGTACATCGCATTTAACATAAATTAGAAGAAAGTGCTTATATACCTTCGGAGCCAGACGCAGCTGTGTAGGATGTATCAGGCAGTACGTAAGACAGATACTTTAAGAAATTATTAATTAGGATGATCAAGATTAAAATAAAATTGTAGAGTAAGTAACCTTGTTTAATATACTATAATTTATTCATTTATTGTATTATTACTTTATATGTTTATTAATAACAAAATTATTAATTCAACCGCATTATTTACAAATGCAAATTTGCATTGATTTTTCAAATTTCATATGAAATTAATAATTTGTTACTAACACTGCACTGAAAACTAAGGAATATTTTTTGAGGGTTTAGATGACTATTAGAAATTGTTAAATAAAAGTGAAACCCAATATTCTAATAAATTTAAACGATATAAACTAGTTTTACTATTCTATTAGAAAGATACACGCATTTTAAAAGACAGAACAGTATATCACACTTGAGAGTAAAAAAATAGTTGTACAAACATGTTCATTTAGTTTTAAATTAATTATTATTTGAATAAATTTTATATGATAATTGTATTATATTTCTCAATTATATTATAATTGCTCAAGGCTTTAGGATAAAATTAAAAATGGCAAATGTTAAGAACAGTTTAATATGAAAGCTCACTGGAAGAGTAAAGCGGTTGAATACCAGAACTGTATTGGTATGATATCACCGTCAAGATTCAAATGTCTCCCTGAGGAACATTTATTCTGAACGACCTTATTTTTATTTTGTATTGGTGTTAGCATCTGTCAAATATATTCAGTATATGCTGAGAAGAAATCGCCGAAGAAATATTTTTTCATATTACGCTTTGTTCGAAATATCTGAGCCAGGGGTTGAACCGCGACCTCATGTCTAATAAGCCAACACACTACCTACTAAATTACAGCGAATGGGGCGATTAAAAGCTATAGGAAAAAAGTCTAGATAAAGGGTGCTTTATAAGTTGAATGACAGACAGAAAAACCACTTGTGAAATTTTGATTTCGATAGAAAATTATTGTTGCATCGAATTGTTGCTGGCGATGAAAATTGGATAAATTTCCAAGATCCTAAACGAAAAAAATCATTAATTAATCCGGGACAACTATCAATTTCGAGAACAAAAAACCAGGTCCATTAGGCAGAAAAACAATGCTGTGTGTCTGGTGGGCCCATAAATGTGGGACCATGATGTATCACGAGCTCCTAAAATATGGTGAAACCGTTAATACAGACCGCTACCCAGAACAAATAATCAACTTGAATATTATTTTGATAGAAAAATGACCAGAATGGACCACAAGATACGGCAACATGACAATGCACCCGCACACAAAGCAAAACAATCAAAACATTAGGCCAGACTTAGCTCCGTTCGACTACATTTTGTTTTCACCGATGAGACACGCATTGGCTGAGTAAAACTTTAATTCATACCAGGAAGTCGAAAATTGATGAGCAGTTTTATTGGTGTGGAAACCACAAATTGAATGCAAGGTGGAAAAAATGTGTAGCCAGAATTGGCCAATATTTTGATTAAAATGTTTCTTACTTCCCTATTAAAACTTAGTGTCTTGCACTGCTTACCAGTACACCTGGTAAAAATATTACTGATAAGATTATAAAGATTTTTAAAACTTAACAGAATTTTAGTTACAAAAAGACTACCACTATGTTAAAATCACAATAAAAAATAAAACCATACATTTAGGTTTTAAGAATGCTAGGTTTTTATTCACTATTGCATCTAAAAATATAATTTTTTAAGTAACCAAGGATTTTCACTTACATTTCTTTACAAAGAAAAAAATCACTACGATGGTGATGATGCTGTGCATTCGTATAAAATTCGCACTATAATGCGAGTACATTTGCCATAACCCAGTCAAATGTTTAACGAAATGTGGCAATTTATTCATTTTACTTTATTCAAATCATAATAAACGTAAGGTTTTTTATAGTAATAAACTATGACCTTTATTTATCTTTTGAAATCCGACAATTTCTATTCAAAATTCGATTGCATGGGAGATTTTTACATTTGTTATCAAATTTTAATCCATAAGCTTTTCTTATATTTTGAATGTTTTTCAGGACAGATGAATGGTATTGAAATTTTTAACACTTTTTAACGGTTACCACTGTATTTGGAAAGAAATGACTGTTGCCAACTATGATCTGAAGATGTTATATTTTGAAAATCATCTTGATATTAAAGATTATAAACTGAATGGTATGCAATTTTAACAAGACAGTCAAGACTTTGCCGAGATACCGACAGAAATCATAAATTCTGAGAGAGATTTTTATTTTGTCATTGTATTTCGTACATATATAAGTGCACGATTATGTTATAACTCAATAAAGCTCTCATCAAAGTCATAGCGTGCTATCACAATATCATACCTTATGTGACCTTATCTTCTGAACCAACTTCGTATGTGACAGTAAACTATTAAAGCATCTGATTAGTCAAGAACAGTGACTTATTGCACTACTCTCCAAATTATTTATATTGTTTTAATTAATTGAAAAGGTTCATAAAATAAAATTGAAGAAATTTATTATTCTTTACTTTTAAGCCTTTACGTTTGGTAGGTTATATGTTTCGTACCTCTTTATATACCAACTGGCTGCAAACAAACCTCCTTCCCCTGTGTTCCTGCAAAATATATACAATCAACTTCATATTTCAATCAAAAGTGTAATATATCCTTTAAAATCTGTATGTTTGTCTGTATATTCATAAGTGTTGTACAGGATAATAATTTTTTTCTTGCTGCAGTGCCGAGTATCTCCATCAAATCTCTGGCATGCGGATATGTTTCCTCACAAATTGGTTACAATACTGACTGACAACGAAAAAAGAAAAAAAGAATCGAAAAAAAGGAGAACATATACATGAAATAAAAAGATGAGTTCGAAAACAAGCAGAGTGAAAAAAGTGTTTTTTAAACAATAAAAAAACCATCTCTAACCATAAGTATAAAAACACACTGTTGTAGTGGGTGTATTTGGAATACATTTTTGGGGAACGGGTAGAAAGAACTCTCAAACAGAAATTTCTAAAAAAAAAAAATCCAGTATCAACAATAAAAGCTTTGGTATTATTATAGAAAAATTTTAAAAAGTGTAAACAATATGCAACAAATCCCGGCGCATCACAATCCAGCTTTTAGTCCCCTACCACAAAAATGTATTTTTATAATAATGGATCTATGCTGCTTCTCATATTCATATTTCTTTTTTTATTTTTGTATTTTAAAATTAAGAGCTGAATTTTTTTTTACAGTAAAGAAAATTTAAAAACTCCAGAAATTTTATTATTCCGATATGATGGAATTGCATGCATTCTGAAATGAACAAGTTTCTAAAGAAACGGAGGAATCGTTTGTTTATTTAATAAAATATCGAATTTAATATTAAATTATTCATTTCTAAAATTATGCCAGAAAATGATTATTTTCTACGGTTTATTATTCGATTAGGGAAAATTATCACCTGTTTGTGGCCAGAGGACGCTTTGGGCCACATTTAATCAATCGGCAAGTATATCAGCTTAGAGTCTCTTAGAGTGCTGTTTCTATGCCTTAAAAGTCAGCACTATCAGCCGCCTTGGCAGATTTTGAAGATTATTTTGTCTTCAATAAAGCGCAGACAAAATTAAAGTAAGAGTATTAATACTTTGCAGAACAAGGTCAGAAGTGATTTTAATAATACCAGCAAATCGTCTAGAAAAGCTTTTCTCTAACAAATCCGAAACTAAATATAGGATGGGAACTTTGGCATAACATAACAAGGAATGAAAAGCGATGTCAATCAAAACGAGCAACCACAATATCGCTTACCTACTACCATACCTTCAAAGTCTAATGAAGTAGATGAAGTGATTGGTGCAATTCAGTCGATGACTAAGTATTATTTTTCAAATATTACAGACAACATTTGTATGACGATATAAATAAATTCCAATTAGATTTCGGTTTTCTTAAAATAGATAAATTTTAATTCTAACAAGAGATATCGCTTAATCTAAATGGAAATGTTTTAGAACACCAAAACTCATAGAAGCTAATGTAGTGTAATATAGGATTTTTCAAAGGCTCTGGTTGAAATAAGCTGTGAGCCACTGTATATAAATACGTGATTTCGTGTTGAACATTGCTTTCCTGTACGGTAAAGTTAAAATTATCTTGTATATGAATTGAGGATAAAATAAATAATAAAAAACAAAAGCAAGAATTGGTATTTGAATAAATTTAATAGAAGAAGAAACGTGTTAAACAGCAGGACCTAATACTAGACGACCTGATGGAATAATTAAAAAAGAGGTTACACCAGGTAAACCTCAATGATTGCAAAACTGTGAAGGTAATGTGAGTTTGGATAATTTGTACTTATTATAAGTATATGGGACTGGTCTAATGTATCTAACTATCTACAAGATGACGAAAAAACGTTGTGCCTTTATATCTTAGAATCTGAAACTGAATACAATAGATGCAAACACAATTTGGACATACATAAGTCACATAGGTTTTACAGTCATAGACTGCCACGATTTGGGGATCACAGGTCATTTAGTCTGGACTAGGGACGTTGGAAGTACATATATCTGCTATACAAAATTGACACGATTGCGGGTGCTACCCCCAAGGAGATTACTTTCACCATAATTTCCAAGTGATCACGAACAGTTCACAGATGGACATGACCGTCAATTCCGCTTTCTTTGAAAACTAGTTTAGCGTTCAGTTGAAAAACTGTTTCATAAAACATGGAATATAATTGACATACATTTCGTCACCTTGACCCAGTGATTACAAATATCTCTATTATTAGTTTTTCAACTGCACAATTTTGGCCAATTTTCCAGCATGGATAGTGACGAGAAATGACGCTAACATAGACTACCTAAGTGCAGGATTCTGGTTGTAGGCGAATATTCACAATCAGAACCGTTCTATTTTTACCTCCAATAGTTTTGTATTAAACACATGGTTAGTTTTATTAATTAAATTTCTCACTTACTGCAACTCCAATTGATGAGTATAAGGTGACTGCGTAAAATATGTATTTTTTTCCTTTTTCAAAATGGAGAAATGATTTCGAATAGAAGCCAGTCGGCTCGTTAAACTTTGGATCACCAATCATTTTTGCCATAAGTTTTGTTGTTATGTATCTTTTGGATTATTTTACTTTTGTAAACTTTTAAACACAGTTTATATAAAACATAAAACGTACATTTATGAGTAAATCCGTACTTATTTCAGTAACATTTAAAAAGGCAGAACACAAACAGCCAACCAAATTTAAAATTGCTTTTCTAGAATGTAACAATTTTATATAAAACACTATAATAAATTCAGTTTTTAACCTGGCAGTGCCTTCGCACTGTTTGTTGGCAATATTGTTTGTTTACAATTTCTATTACAAATGAAAAATGCCGGTAACAAACCCGTCTATTGTGAATTGCTAGTTTGCAAAATGGTAAAACTGTCAAACAAGACCAAATACTGAGAGACGAGTGACAGGCGTCTGCAGAGAAATTTATTGACTACTAAAAGCAGAAAGAAAAAGCGTTTTGTGGAAGAAATATCTTAATTTTTCTTTTCAAGTAATCCTTTAAAAACCTTAAATAATTTGTTTTTAATATTTATAATAAAATAAATCAATAAAACTATGAATCGCAGACGTCATCATGATGGCGACGAAGATGGCTATGGTGAGTGAAAAAAATATTTTGCGGCCATACGAATAACGTGGAAATCTACAATATTTTATTGAAATTTTTCTGATTAAATCTCCTAAATTTTAGAACATCGTAACCGCAAACGTAGGAGGGTCTCAGAGAATCAAGAAATTGAAGATCGTTTAGAATCCTTGATTCTTCGCGTAGGTGAACGCAGCACTTCATCTGTTGAGTCAAATTTGGAAGGTCTGGTCTCAGTATTGGAAGCTGATTTGGGCACTTTTCGTTTGAAAATTCTACGTATTTTGTCGGATTGTGCAGTCAAAATGCCTGAGAAATGTACAATTTATACGACATTGGTGGGTCTGTTAAACGCCAAAAATTATAAATTTGGTGGAGAATTTGTGGATCATATGGTCAAGACATTTAAAGAAAGCCTAAAGTTATGTCGCTGGGATGCTGCCCGTTATTCATTACGTTTCTTGGCTGATTTAGTTAATTGTCATGTTATTTCGGCTTCTTCATTACTACAGTTGATGGATACTATGATTGACGTTTCCAATGAGGATACAGTACCACAGGTGCGACGTGATTGGTATGTGTTCGCAGTACTCTCTACATTACCCTGGGTGGGTAGAGATTTATATGAAAAGAAAGAATCATCATTGGAGTCACTCCTATTGCGCATAGAGGTGTACTTAAATAAACGTTCTAAAAAACATCATAATGCCTTGCGTGTATGGTCAGTAGATGCTCCCCATCCTCAAGAAGAATATCTAGATTGCTTGTGGGCTCAAATACGTAAACTGCGCCAGGATAATTGGGCTGAGAAACACATACCTCGACCATACTTGGCCTTTGATTCAATTTTGTGTGAGGCCCTGCAACACAATTTGCCACAAATTGTACCACCACCTCATCATGAGTCTTACGAATATCCCATGCCCTGGGTTGTTTATCGTATGTTTGATTATACCGATTGTCCAGATGGCCCCAATCTGCCTGGTGCTCATTCTATTGAACGTTTTCTTATTGAGGAACATCTGCATCACATTATTGAGATGCATCATGGCGAACGTAAAGATTGTGCCGCCCAATTATTGGCATTTCCCTATAAAAATAAGATTCCTCTCGAATATTGCATTGTAGAAGTTATATTTGCTGAGCTTTTCCATATGCCTACGCCGAGATATATAGATATCGTCTATGGATCTATTTTGATTGAATTGTGTAAATTACATCCAGCCACGTTGCCGCAGGTTTTGGCACAGGCAACTGAAATTCTATTCATGCGCATTGATTCAATGAACACTTCGTGTTTCGATCGTTTTGTTAATTGGTTTTCGTATCATTTAAGCAACTTTAAATTTACTTGGTCTTGGGAAGAGTGGGACAGTTGTTTATTATTGGATATGGAACATCCGAGACCAAAATTTATCCAAGAGGTTTTACAAAAATGTTTAAGGTGTGTATGAACGACTGTTTTTATGTCATTACGTGTTTAACATACTTTTGTATCTATTCTTAGGTTATCGTATCACCAACGTATTGTTGAAATGATGCCTGAAACATATGCAAAATTACTGCCAGTATCACCGCAACCTAACTACAAGTATGCCTCAGAAGAAGCTGGTAAGTTCTTAATATTAAGTATTTAAAATAATTTCTTATATTAAAAATGTTTTATCGCGGTTTTCTTTGTTCTTTAAACATATGTTTTTTGTTTGTTCAAAATATTTGATTTAAAGGGTCATTGAGTGAAGAAAACGGTTGTTTACTGAACAATTTCAATGATAAGGAAATTTTATAAGACTTTAGGCTGGCCTCTACCTTATTTTACTAAAAACATTAACATTACATGTATAAGTTATTAGTTGTTTTCATTTCGATGCCTTAAAACTTTAAACATTCGAGTATTGTTCTTGTTATCTTAAAGTTATAAAATCAGTAATTTGAGTGCAGATTCGAAGAAATGAAAAAAAAACTATTGCGCGTTCGTCCCTAGAAAATTTATAAATTCTTTAATTTCATATACTGTAGAATAATATCAATGTTCATGAATAAAGTTTAGGAATAAAACATATCTCCTTTAATGTGACACTTGGCCATGGAAAACGGAACTCTTGGACAGCTCAATGAAGCAAAGTAAACTTAATCCCAAAGGCTTAGCTTATGTTGTCCGCTAGGAAATATATAAATACGCGTTCTGTTCTAAATGTTTGCGGAGACAGAGTATCCTCGAAAAGGCTTTAAAGACCACCTGTAGGCCGACCGCTGGTAAAACGTGGGTGCCGAAAGCCCTTCTATACAGGGCGAGAGTTGAATCTAGGATCTGAATCGATCGTCTAGTAGGTAGCAGTTGCAAATCAATATAATTGCCAGGTTTTAGACAGCGTTAAAAATAAACCGCGGGTCCTTGTTTCCAGTGCGGTTGCCAGTGCGGTTGCCAGTGCGCTCAGCTTGACATCAACTTGGACATTTTACGCAATGCTAAGTTGTCTTCCTTCTTCTCTTTGAGCAGCAGGTAACTTTTAAAGCAATCAAGTCTAACTCGGTAAACTGTTAACCTAAGGCTTTCTATGGGCAACTTAGTAGTAAACCATTATTCCTTGCTGCCGATTGATTATGTAGTTCCTTGAAACTAAATCAGCACGCATTTGGGCACCGTTATGCGAAGTGGAGATTACTGAAATACGAAGCCAGATCCTCTTTGAAATTGCCTATGAAAATATACACCGTATACTCTGAATTTCAGAACACTGCCGTGTTTTCCATGCGATTAAATGGATGCTCAGTGGCGAAATATATCGTGACAATGTATTGCTCTATTGCTCAGATACTAGAAAATTCCATATTTGTGATCCGTGCATATTTGCTGCCTTAATTACGATTAGGCTGAAGTTTAGAAAAATGTCATTCTTTGGCTAACGCTTTCGGGATAGATGAGAGAATTTGTTTGAAACCAGGTTAACCCAGTCAGAACGAAAAAGTTTATTTTTTCCCCATTTATATTTATTATGTCCCCTGAGGACAATAGGAAGATATGTTCGACGTCTAGGCGTCTTTTGACTAGATTTGTGTAAAAGCTACAACGTGGAGGGTGGAGGAAGAGACTGTTTGTCATATATTGTGTCACTCTAGCACTTTTATAACGGGAACCCGGTTCTTGACGTCCCTGGCAGAACTATCACAATTTAATATGACGGACAACGTCTTGTGTGTATTTAAGTTTGAGTAACTTAGGCTGAAGGGCCTCTTGCTAATGGCATACATTGTTGGCTTTTAAATTTACTGTGGTATCATTGTGGGCATAATGGGGATGACATCACCTAACCTAATCTATATAATCTATAATATTTTGTCGAATAGCCCTTGTTTTTAATAATATCTGCAAGTCCTTTCGTCAAACTTAGTATCAAACGTTGGCATATTTGTACTAATGGTGTTTGCCAGCTTTGTTGCACCAGCTGAAACAATTCGTCGTTATTTCGGGGATTTATGTCTTTAAGATCTCTTTTTTCAATTGGGTTAAGATCAGGACTTAGGGGTAGCCAATCCAGAACATCAAGATTTTGACACAAACCCAATACTTCAGTAACCTTGAAGTGTGCTTTTGGTTATTGTCATGCTAAAAATGTTATTGACGGACAAACTCTCAAAGAAATACGGTTCCATTACATTTTACAAAATGCTTTATATTGATATTGGTCTGTTATTCCTTCAATTCTTACAATTGGATCCACGCCACACCAAGAAAAGGTATCCCAGACCATAATAGAGCCGCCACCGTGTTTTACAGTTTTTCACTGTGTATCTCGGAGGTCTTACATAAGTTTTTCCATCAGATTGGAACAAATTAAACTTGGATTCGTCACTCCAGAGAACTCTGTTCCAGAAAAGCGGATCTTTTTTAAACATTTCCGTTGCAAACTGTAACCGCTTTTTAATATTTTTTTTGAAACATGCGGTTTTTCTGTGCAATGCACCCACGAAGTCCCGAATCCTGTAAACGCCCTCTTATTGTCCGTGTGGATATTTCTGACGTTATAATTTGCCCAACATCAGCCTTTATTCCAAAAGAAGCAGGTTCAAGGTTAGTGAAGTGTTTGCTTTCGGTGAAAATGTTGATGTTTTGGACTGGCTACCCCTAAGTCCTGATCTCTACTCAATTGAAATTTTATGGGCAATTGTAAAAAGAGATCTTAAAGACATAAATCCCGGAAATAACGACGAATTGTTTCAGCTGGTGCAACAAAGCTGGCAAAACACATTAGTACAAATATGCCAACGTTTGATACTAAGTTTGCGAAAGGACTTGCAGATATTATTAAAAACAAGGGCTATTCGACAAAATATTAAAGAATATGACCATTAAATGTGAATATATTGAATATATTTAAGCTGTTTGTAAGAATATTTTTCGTTTCTAATTATATGACCAACCTGAAATTGGTATTTTTTGATTTAGCTAATTTTCTTAAAAATGGTATTGATGATGTGAATTTTTTTGATTTAAACTTAAAGCTAGTTTGTTGTATTATGTTTTTAACTTATTAGTTTTAAAATGAGTAGCAAAGTTTTGAAAATAAATTAACAAACATACATGTAGCTTAATCGTTTCTAATTATAAGGCCACCACTGTATGTATCCTTAAGGCAGAATTACAATCCAGCTTCTCACACTATCCATGTATTTACCAATTTTATCTACGTGTATCATACAGTCTTAAGTCGACTCCGAACGATCGATTTTTTAGAATTTTTTAATGGCAATATCATATTGCACTCAGAGTTTTTCCCAGAAGACCGCACTCTCTCTACTAGACTACACTGACTTCGTCTGTGAAGATAAATTCGAATTTAAGAACCCAAGACGCAAACCAAAAATTCGAACGAGTCAATTTTTTCGTTAACAGATTACAATTTTACATTAACTAATTGTGCGATATATACAAGGTCTAGGAGTACCATACGACATTCAGAAGTTTCACATCCTATTAATATGACATTAGCAAAATAATTACCATGTAAAGTGTAAAATTTGAATTTGGAAATTCTTTTGTGAGTATTTTTCTAAAATACAGAAGGATACACATTTTACACTGCATAAAGATGGTAGTGGTTTATTATAAAACCTTTCCATGCTATATTGGAAATATTGTATCTGAAATCACTTATTTGCGTGTCTTTACATGAACAATGTAAAGTTTATGACTTGTTCTATTTGCTATATTTTCTATTTCTTTATTTATTTATAATCAATTATGATCTAACTCTTCGTTAAATAAGTAGAAAACAAAAAACATATTTTATGTTTAACACAGATTTACTTTGTGACTTCCATTTGGTATGTGTGTTGCACTTATCATCTTCTAGTCATTGTTGTAATAGTGTACGAAGATTTGTTTAGAAAGTGTATTTATTATTTATTTAATAAATAGTAGATAGTAAATTATGCTATTGAAATAAGTAAAAAACAAAACGAAGTAAAATAAAATACAATAAAAAGGAAAGCAAAAGCGTACTTAAAAATATATACAAAAATATTTTTTTACAATATTTGGTTAATAATAGCAACAAATTTGTATGCAAAATAATATCTTGCAATATAATTTACTTGTTCTTAACTTCATTTTCTTCATCATCAATAATAATGGGAATCTCTTCGCCATTAGGGCCCACTTTTAAACTGACAGATTTACTAACAGATTTTTGTGTTAAAACTTCATAAATTTCTGTGTCTGTTTGTGTTGTCAAGGGTGACGTTTGTAACAGTAACGATGATAAAGTTGTACTACTGCTGGCACTAATTAAAGTGTCAGATGCTTTAGTAGTTGTTTCTGGTGTTATCGTTGTAGTAGATATTACGGTAAAATTTATATTTTTAAGGTTATTACTTTCATCTGTTTTAATGCTATCGTTATCATTACTTTCATCACTTTCGCTTTCGGTATCGTCTTCATTGTCTTTGTTTTGAGCTGGAGTTGTTGATTTTAATGCTAGAGATTTTGCAATGTAACCTTTACGTTTCGGTGTCCACTTTAAGACTGGTTTTTCTGTTGTGCTAGTAGTTGATGTACTTGTGCGTGCATAAGAATTACGATAACGGCTAATTGTCCTTAACGGTGATTCCGTGGAAGATGTGGATACAAAATATTTTCTAGGTTTAGAAGTTGTAGACAATTTTATATTCTCTGTAGTAGTTGTAGGTAATAACGATTCTTTTATTGTGCTAGACGTTGTTGAAGACGTTGTTGAAGACGTTGTGTTAACCGTTTTAAGACCGATTCTTTTTTTACGTAAGGAAAATATTTTAGATCTTGGATTTTCAGTGGCTATAGAATTTAACGATTCTGGTTTTTCGCTATTGGCGTTTGTATTCTCGTTGACTATTTTTATAGTGGTTGTTGATTGGCTAGTGTTCTGTTCAGGTTCGGGTGCAATTTCCTTTTCGTTTAGATTCTTTGATATGTTAACTTCATTTAGTTGCACTTTTGTTGGTTGATTACTGTTGCTGGGTGCTGGTAGCTGGGCTTCAATGGATTCACTGTGCTCTCTTTTGCTATCAGCTTCCGTTTCTGCTTTCTGAGCCTTTTGTTGCTGATGACGATTGTCCTAAAAAGGGAAATCCGTTATAAATAATGACTGTAAAACATAACTTCATTAAGTTTACTTACATGTTCTGGAATTTCTAATTGCGGCTCTTGATTATTCCTATCTTGGTAATGATCTCCCCTTGGACTGTATTGATTTATATTTACTTGTGCATTATTGTCATTGATGTTTGCATATAATGGATCTGGTTCTGAGTAACGGATAGTTTCTCCTATTGGCTCACTTTGTATAAATGGTTTGTTACGTGGTGTTGGGATATCCATTCTTTTCTCTTCATTTACTGTAGCTGGATAGGATATCAACAATGGTATATTGACTGTTGTATACTCTAAAGCTGTCGTATATGGATAACTATCATATTGTTGTGGTTGTAGATGTTGTTGTTGTTGCTGATGTTGTTGTTGTTGTTGTTGTTGCTGCTGCTGTTGTTGTGGCTGTTGATACTGAGGTTTTTCTAAAGGAGGTGTACTTGTTACATGTACAACATGTTGTTGTTCAATCTGGGTATTTGGAAAGATAAATTTCTGTGGTGCAGGTGGCATAAGCTGATAATCCTGATATGGATTTTGATTATAGTTTGGCTGTTGATAGAGAACTTGATGATGGTTGTGGTGTTGGAGCTGTGGAAGCGAATGTGGCTGTTGCTGTTGTTGTTGTGGTTGTATATTTAATTTATTTTGGAAATTTTGTTGAGGCAACTGTTGGTACCTTAAGGTCGTTGTCAATGGTTCATCATATTTCGTTGTTATATAATGCTGTGGCGTGAGTTCTTCGGCAACTTCATTATGATAAATTTGTTCTTGTTTATGTTCTGCGCTGTTGTGTTGAATTACTTGCTCCAATGATATACCGGTATTGTTGGCCATAAAGTAATGATGATGATAATGGTGAGTAACCAGTGGCGCTGAGGTGGGCATAGTTTGTTTAAACTGTTCTTGTGGGTAAGGTTGGATAAAATCATGAAATTTGTGAAATTCTTGTGTTGGTTGCTGATGTAGAGCATAAATTTCTGGTCGCGGAAATTTCATTTGATTTGTGGGGGGACGAAATGTTGTAGGTGGTGATAAAGGTCGTTGAGGTTTCCCCATAAACACATTAAGTAAACCGGGAAATAGTTCAATTTTCGGCGATTCTTTTGACACATAGTTGCCTTGATAAAACTCACCGGTATTTAAACGTTCGGTTTGTGGGATCTGATGCTGATGTAAATGTGGTGGCATATTATGAGCGTGTGTTATGTGATGTCGTTGTTGTTGTAGATGAGGCTTTTGAGGCAGTGGCGGATTGCGATATATTCCTCTTAAAAATGTGCTCTGTGGTATGGGAGTAACTTGTTGCACGGGTGAACGTTGATTAACTTGACGAAAATTTCTAGCAGCATCATAGCGTCTCTTCGAAAAATCTTCATCGTCAGACGGTATAATTTTTTCAAAACTCTGAGGATAATCATCTTGCGTTTGTATAAATGTCTGAACATTATTTTTTTGTTCCTCCATTATTGTACGTTTATTAGGACCACCACGCACAATAGTTTCGGTCGGAGCTTTAGTTGTTATAGGGCTAACGCTAAACTTCATTTCATAATGGTATTTACGGTCAGCTGTATCACGATGTCGTATTTTTTGCACATGCCATAAGGCAACAATATTGCTTTCTCGAGCACATTCGTAATCGCATTCGCCCTCCATAAATCGATAAGAACCGTTCGACATCGATTCAAGACGTCCCTCAGCCAGTAAAACAATGTCACCAAAGCGTGAATCGATAGATTTTGGAGAACGAATGTACGAAGAATTTAGAAAATTATTGTACTCTTTAACTTTGCTAGAATTCATGAGAGTAAGAAAGAAAAAAGAAAGGAATCAATCTCAATAAGCAGTCGAATAATTTTTAAGAAATTATAAATTAAATAAACTTGGAATGAAGTAACCTTTTTCAACATGAAATTATGCATAATTAGTGTGACAATTTTAAATTTTAAAAACAATCAACGCAGCTTCAAAAGTGTGTTTGTCTTTTCTTTTTTTCTGTGTATTTTCCTAAATTGGGGGTTTTGTATGATTTTTTTGTTATTTAAAAATATTTTTGATTACAGGTCAGGTAGTTAATTACCATCTTGTTTATTTATAAGTACATACTTTATTAACTTAAAGAATGCCGATATATTTTTATTATTTTAAAAATGTATTACTTTGTATATTTGTAACATGACCTGTGGCAATGTCAAAAATGTTAATTTCACCATGAAAATAAACGAAAAAGTCTTGCAGAATATTTAATTTTATAATCAAAAATTTAAATGCGGAGAGAGTAATATGTTTTGTAAATTACATTATGAACAAAGTTCATTTATTGTTCAATGGGATTGGCAATGAGCTCTGAAAAATGCCTCCCGAGACTATTTTCTGAGAGGATATGTGAAGCCTTTCCTGTGCAGGAACAAACTAGGCACAATTCTATTCCTGGGAGACAACATTATAACTACTATTTGTCAGATGTTGGCTAAAATGCTAGAAAAAGTATGTAAAAATAGCCGGCTTTCATTTATCGCCCCAAATGAATATTTTAATTATTGTTAAATATTTTCTATTTTTTTTTTTAACTTTAAATATCTAAGAAATTTACCTGTTATTTCGATAATAATCGTTCATTATATAAACTGCAGACTAAATTTTCTTTAACATGGTACATACATACATACATATGTATGTTCATTTTATTCATATGTGGCGGGACCTACAGTTTAAAGTCGATTCCGAACGACAGATTTTTCAGAAATTTTTCATGGCAATTTTATTTGTTCTCAGAGTTTTTGCCCGAAAACTGGTGAAATGAAGGCGCCGAAAAAAAAATGTTATATTATTTTTTGTTCGAGATTTCTGTGTTGTCTGTCTCGTATAGAAAACCCACACACTGCCTACTACACTTTGAATAGGAAGTCAGTGTTTTTCGAAAAAAAATATTAAAACTTCTGGTAGTCGCTCAAATCTGAAATTGACACATTTTCCGATAAACAATCAAAAACCCACAAAAATTCTGAAAATTTTTGAAAAAATATACATTATACAATATAGTAAGTACGCTAATTTTTATCCGGTTTGATCAAACGGAATGTCAATCTCTTCACAAGATAATGCACTTTCAGAATGTCATTGCTTATTTAGTATTTTCAATTAAAGTTTGCTACTATGAGTGGACAAACTTGAAAAAATATGAAAAAAATTCGCAATTGTCAAGATTACCTCATCAAACCCCATAGCATATTAAGTCAAATACTAAATGTGTGCATATCGTTTGAAAGGCCCATCTCTCTCCTTTGCAATATAAATTTTGGACATTGGTTCAGAAATGTTTGTGTAATTAATAAATTTCTGCTTAATGTCCAAAAAACAGTTTTTGTCAAATAAAACAAGTTTGGAGGGTTCGAGAAATATAAAAAGATATTTTTGAATTCTACTTAACTAATTGAACAACTTAGGCTAGGTAGTTACTCGGGTGTATTTAATTTTTTTGTATTTTGTCGCATAGTGTAACCTATAGACTAGTCATTAGAATTGTAATGCAGTACATCTTTGCGGCATATCTGTATTCCATCCTTTGAAAACCAATTCAATCAATCATATATGTATGCTTGTAAGTTTGTTTCTTTATCTTTTTCTTTGTCACTTCTCAACAGGATATATATTAGATGACTGTCCTGTTCACTTAAGGTGTGTTCTGTTCGAGTCGTTATTATGTTGGAAAATTGATTTGAACTGTAGCTTCTCTTTCGAATAAAGGAACATTTTATTATTCAGCAAACTGTTATACACAAACGTGTCCATTTTTGTTTTACTAATTTGATAAATATGCCCAACTCCAAAGAACAAAAGTCTTCCCCATACCAAGATTAATTATTTTAAGACGTTCTTGTTTCGTATTTTGCTAACCCTACAGTTTTTAAAATCCTATGCTTGATAACAATAGAGAATAAAATATTTCAACAAGCGAATGAACTTTTGCAAAAGCAAATCTGGCTAGCCGATTTTATTGTGATGGCTACCTTTGCCGCAACCTAGGTTCTGCAGCCTGCCTATGTAACGTTTTGGAGCTTCGCTCCAACGAAAAACTTCATACCACTAAAGCAACTCCTCCTGGGTTGCATCACAGATCTCACTAACCCACATTGTCTTAAATCCTGCAAAAAAGAGGGTAGTTACGATACATAAGAGCTTGTTTAGATTTAGTACCAGGTCTGTTAAGCAAGAATATTCCACTACGACAGTGGACACTGCCACTCTCCATGTATTGTTACAAGGAAAACCTAACTGACCATTCCACAATGTCTAAATATATGCTTCGGCAGCCAATGCTAGCTTTCTGCTAATAAAGGGTTGATAACAAGATTTAATTGGACACATGCACTAGATTTATCTTACGGCTAAAGCTCCATAACCCCTGTTATTTAATATTTAAATTATAGACTTTGCTTATTGTCTTAATAAAGATAGATTGCAAATGTATTAAGATTTTATAAAAAAAACAGTGAGTAGAACTCCACTTAAGTTGCAGTATTACAGTTGGTAACTGATGATCTGATAATTTTACTTCTAGAAAATTTATTTCTGTCAACTAAAAATTTTGGTAATGGCAACAATACTAAAGTTTGTTTACTGTTCACAATAGACCCAATAGTTGTCAAAATTTTTGGACACTAGGAATAACTGTAATATCAGTTGCTGTAGTTTTTACCAGAAAATGACAATAATGTTGGCGTTAAATGTAGCAATAAATTGTTTTTTTTTTAATTTTATTTGTTTTTTTGTTTGTTTTCCAAATATCTTTCATTGTTTTTTTTTATTTGTTATCGTTTTGCATATTATTATATAACAACTATTCATACATTGTTCATATATTTTCCAAATAAACATTTATCACACACAGTTTTGTTAAACAAAACATTTCCTTGTTATAATTAATAATAGAGTGACATGATAAATATAAAAAAAAAAAACAAAAAAACAAAACGGTTACCTAAAGTTTCCAGTTATTATACCATTGGCAGCATTTGTAAATAGTGTGAGATATGTAACATGCTTTAAGGTACGTTCCCAGGGTCGTATTTCTGCCGCATGGACTGAAGTACCATTTTTATGAAACGATGACGACTCATTGTTATTGCTTTCCTCATAAAATATGCGTTTGCCACTTAATTGTAGGCCTTGTTTGGGTGTTAAAACTAAATCACGATTTACAATACACAAACAGTAGGGAAACTGTAAAATTGATTTCAAATTATTATTGGAAACATTTTTTTTATTTGGATTTTCTTTAAATTTATTTATCATGATTTACTTTTTTTTTCTTTTTTAATATTTTTTTTTGTATTTTCCACTTAAATTTTTCTAAAAAAAACTTACTAATTTGAATATTAATAAAATAACAATAAAGAAACAACATTGACGTCTGGGTTTAGACACAATTTGGTAATCCATTGTCCAAATTTGTGCATGAAAAGATTTTAAGAATTGAGAGATGTTTGTTTTTATTTTGTTTTTTTGGTATTTAGCAATAATTTTAATGCAATTATTTCGTTTTTAATTACACTACAATTTTCGTTTTATATTATTAATTCACTCATATGAACAATGAACATAATATTTCTCAATAGAAGATGTATTTTATTTTCAAAAGTAACGTTTCTTTTAAAATTTCCTTTGGCTAAACCGCTAAATTTTAATTTACAACTGTTCGCTACGCGTAGATAAAGAAAACTGAAACATTTAATCACAAAACACTACTTAATAAAATGTTTAATTTTCCTTTTTTTTATTTGATTTTATGTGTCTTATTAAATGTTGGTTGCTGCTACTATTTGAGTGTATTTTCAAAACTACGTTTTAGCGTTGTTGTACAAATTTTTTTTACGAGGGGGAGTTAGATAGACCAGGTATCTTAATACTCACCCGGAGTGTTTTTGTTTGTCTATGTATTTTTTTTTCAAAACAAAAAAGAAACGTATTTTTTTTTATTTTAGCTTCTTCGTTGCTTCAACGAAGTGAAACATTTACTGTGTGTTCGCAAAAACCAATTTGCTACCAATGTTTCGCAACAAATGTTGCTACTGCAACAAGTTGAATATTAGGCCGGTACTTGCGAATGTAAATTTAATAGTAATTTTTATATCGTATGACTATTATTGATTATCGTGCTTTGTTTTATTCCAATTATTTTTTTTTTTCGCTTTAGAAGGTACAAGCAAACTTTGTAAAATTCTTATTACATTTGTAGTGTTTATACTTAGGTCAACAGGGGTAATTCCTATTCGCACAGTGCATTATAATGGAATACGGAAAGTATTTTATATGCGTATTATATTGCTGCTAACGTATATTGTATTGTATTGTTTTCAATAATCGACAAATTAAACTAAATGTACCTAAAAGAAGTCGTCGTAGCCCAACAGATAGTGTGTTGGCTTATTAGATGCAAGGCCGTGGTTCAGATTCTAGGTCAGACATCTACAATAAAAAGAAATATAAAAAATATTACTTCGGTGACTTCCTCCCAGCAGATTTCTAGAAAAAACTCTGAGAGTAAATAAAATTGTCATGAAAAGTTTCTAAAAAATCTTTCGTTCGGTGTCGACTTTAAATTGTGGGTTCCGCCGCGCATAAAATTAACACACGCAGCTGAATGCGGTAAGGAACTAGATCATAGTCCTGATTGGAGGGTTGTAATGACAGTGTATGTATGACTGCCTGACTGTCTGGGGGTGGAAATCAAACCCCAAATGTAACACAATACTCACTTTGAAACTGGTTTTGAAACTCAGCAATTTCCCTAGTTAATGTGCAATAAAAATAAAATAAATTTTAAACCTATGTACTACCTTATTGAATTTTCTTTTACAAAAACTGCATTAAAAACTAAATTTTTTGCTTGTTGTTGTTTTAGCGAATAATACTTAAGACCGCATACCATTGATTAATTAATACAAATTCAATGCAGATAAGGGCTATTCCCATTATTGACTTTATAATGCATGTAAAGGGCTCAAAGCTAAATACTTCCTATATTTTATGCTCGATTATATAATATTATTAATGTTCAATGGTTTTTAAAAATCGTTGACTTAAACCAATAAATATTGTTACGTTCATATTGTTAAAAAAGTAAAGGAATTTAAACGAATCTCTTCAAATAGTTGACATAATAAAAATTCATTCATTGTTATTGAATTTGATTAAAGAATCATTTTCTATTAATTACGAATTTATTTAATTTTTTTTTTTGTATTTGTTAACCAATTCCTGTTCTTTTATAAATTTTATGAATATTTGGCATTTTTATTTACCATAAGAAAACTCATATTCCGTGGATTTTATCTTCGTTTGTTTATGCAAAATTTTTAATAAAGTTTCCTATACATACTGTGTGAGATTTTTTTTGTTTGCTATTTGCGGTCTTTGTCTTTATGAGATTTTCAACTTGAGCAAATTAATGAAGTATTTTTACTTTTTGTTATTTTTCAAACCTTAATCTTTGACATCAGCTCTTTCGTTAGCCTTCTATATGTGAATTTACAGATTTTTAGGTATTTTTTTGTGTACACTTAGAAAAATGATCTTTATCAGTGTAGGAGCACCTGTCTGGCGATTGTTAGACCGGTTATTACTTATTATCGTAAATCATGGATAAGGTTTAGCGGATTGCTTCTTTGAGTATCACAAGAGTGGTTAAGAGGTTTTCTCAGGCTGCTCTTGATACTATGATCTGCCTGCCTCCGCTTGATTTGAATGTCAAGTTGTGTGCAGCGTGCAGTTTCATACGTCTGAGGGCTGCTGGGAACAGCGTTCATAGGACACTCTAATATTCTGAATGTGCCGTCTTTCCTGAGGAGGGGAACGGATCTTTGGAAAAAAAACCACCGAGTATATTGTGGCTGATATTTCTGCCTGGTTTGAGGACTCTCACACTGGATAGGGCACCATGGATTGATGGTATACTCCAGGGGCAGAGTGGTGTACTCACCTTTACAGATGGGTCGAAGTTAGATGGAGGCACAAGTGTTGTGGATTTCTTTATAGACTTCAGTCTTAAACTTCGCTTTAGGTTAAATGATAACTCTCCGGTCTTTCAGACAGAGATTTTGGATGGAGATTTTCTTGAAGACTATTCAGATCGTGGCTAGTAGGCCCACTTCAGATTCGGAAGGTTATCACAGCTTGTTCGCGAGTGCAAAGCAACTTTAACACCAACCTTTAGACCAGATCGGATTGGTCTATATTGGGTTCCGTGACTTAGCTAGATTTTACTTTCTGAAGCGAGTAGATAACTATATTGATCCCCCGATCTGCCAATTCTACGACCTCATCAATGGATGGACCAGGGAGGAGCAGAGGTGTTATGGGAATGAATCGAGATGTTATGGGTGTCTGGGTGTCCATGGCTTGCTATAGATAGTGCTAGGACACTACAAATCCATTATTTGCACGTTTTGAAAATGGTGGTTTTAATATAACTGAAAACGAAAAATGGATTCATTACGACATGTGAAGCACGAACAACGAACGAAATCAACATTCATTGCGTCAAGGTAATGCTCTGTATTTGATATGATCGAAAGGGTAAGATCCATTATGAGCTGCTAAATTCTAACCAAATTATCACGGAAGGCCTGTACAGGTTAAAATTAATTCATTTGGAGCGAGCATTGGCCGAAAAACATCCCTAAAATGCAAATAGGACGAGACCATATATTGCGGCGACTGTGGTGGAATAATGAGGGCGTGATCCATTATGAGCTACTAAATCTGGACCAGATTAACACAAAAGATCTGTACATTACAGTTACAGTGAAAAACTATTTGAAAACAGTAGATGGGAAGTTTCTCCTCATCCGAAGTTCGGTTTAGGCCTTGCCCCTTTTGACTATTATTTGTTTCGATTGTTAAGAACGCTCTTCTTGGAAATTCAAACAACTATCTTAATGAAGCATTCCAATATAAATGAGCTTTTTATACTATCATAAAGCAGACTTTATATTTCCTGTAAGGGATTAAGGACCCATATACGAATAGTCGGGATAAAGAACACAAAAGTCGTTCTTTATGTAATGCTGTGTGTAATTCCGATCTGGCTAATAGACCACAAACGAATGTGCGCGGTAAGAAAGACCAATGAAATGTTAAGATACATGATTCTCGGAAACAAGTTGCTTTATTTCGCTAGAACAAAATCCGTTGTATTATCGATATAACACTGAAACACAACCTACATTGCGACAATACTCCAATGGGATACCCCACTGTCATTAATGAGTACCATCGCCCTCTCCTGTACGTGGTCGAGAAGCCTCAAGATAGATTTCGAGGCATTGTCTCGGTCGTATATAAGTGGTGTAAATAGTAAGGGGATCAGATGTAGTGAAGTATTTCATACACCGTCTTAAGAAACCGAGGCACTTGCATGTTTCTTTCGACATTTGAAAAATGTGCTGGTTCCAGCGAATATCACAGTTAATGCACAGAACATAAAGAGCTTCCGACTGCCTAATATTTACGCCACCCATAGATACAGTTGATGCAATATTATTGCTGCGCTTGTGTGTCAATAAACAATACTGGGGCGCCTCAATCTCAATTATAAAAAAATTATAAATTCCGCATTGATCAGTATGTAGAGTTTTTACATCCATTTTTTTTTTTGAGTGTAATTAGCCACTTCATTTTCTTGGTTACGATTCGTAACTTTATTGTTTTTCAAAGTTTTCACAAACATATCATTTACATTTTTATTTTCTATTGACATTGTCTTTTTTCATTTTGGGCTATTCTTTGGAAAATATTTCTTGTTTGCTTTAAGTTAGCAAGCCATCTAAACGGCAAGGCCTTGTTTACATTTGAAATTATTTAATTAAACTTTTATGTTTTAATGAGCACAAAGATGACTTTAAATATATTAATTGCTGCTTATTATTAACTTTTATTATTTAAATCAGACGTGAGACCTTGTGCATAATTTCTAACCAATATTTTTTTTTTATTTTTTTATTTAACTTGATACAATTAAATTTTTCTTTATAAAACTTAAAATTCAATATTCTGTCTATAATATTAAGTGTTATTAACTTCAATACATATTAAACGCACTGTTGAGTCTTACATTACAGTCTTTGTAATAAAAATAATTCACTGTATTCGATAATAGAAAATTTCGTTTACCGCATTTATATTTTCAATTGCCGTTAGCAGGCAAAATCGTTAGTTATTAAATGCATTATTCGCTGTATTCGCTTAGTGTATAGTAAGTCATTATAAATTGTTCCAGACTACTAAGCATATAGACATATGTATGTATGTATGTATGTATGTATGTATGTATGGATAGCGACTAACACTTCTAAACGCAAATATTTAATTTGAATCGAATTTAATATTTTGTTGTTGTTGTTGTTGTTGTTGTTGCGCACATGTGTACAGAGATATAAAAATTTCTTTTATGAAATAAATTGCATTGCAAGTGAACGAATCGTAATATATCATGCTCACTAGTGATGAACGTACATTGTCCTCTATTGTCACCAAAATATTATAAATAACTTAAGGACAGTGGATATAATATGAATTTTTTTAAAGAATATGTTCTATTTAATATTGAAAATTGTTTAAATAATTTCTTTCAAAATCTGGTTGTCCTTAGCTGGAATAAATATTTTGAAATGAAATTTTTGTTTGTATAGGCTATGAAATTTAAAAGTTTGAATTTAAAAATGTAATGTAATCTTGCCAAATATATTTTTTGTTGTTTGTGATATACAATTGTTTCGTTAGAAATAGAATATTATTTCATTCGAATGGCCTTAGAGTACCTCATTTGTACGGATCAGTTTTTGTGTACTTTTTCGAGTGTATGGGGCAATGCATTATGCATTTTGGTGTGTCTGCATAACACTTTTTTCACAGACGACCCACCGAAAATTATTCGACTTTGTCATTCACAACTTCGTGGCGGCTAATTGACATCACCGTTTCGTCTAATTGAACGGCCAGCAAGCGTTGGACTAAATAAATCAATTGTGGCATTAGATTTGTGGCAAGTTGTGCCATTCTTTTGAAACCAAACATCGTTCACATCAATATCACGAAGAGCAGATACAAAAACAATTTCAATTGATCGTAATAGTTGCGCCGTCCTCATTTAAAAAAAAAAACGGCTACTCGTAATGAGTACATTGTCTTCTGTAAGACTCCGTGTGCGTTTTCTGAGCCCCAAATACCGCAATTTTGCTTCTTAAATCGAATATATCGTGCAGTTTAGAGTTTGTCCAACAAATTCCAACGATGCTTAAGCGTAAATCGTTTGCGTTCAGTGGCGATAATATTCACAATTTTGTGACAGAATAGAATGACATAAGTATTGCTAGATTCGAAATAGTCGATTGTTCAAATCTAAACCGATAGATGGCATTCGCTATATATGAAACTTTGTGAACTGTTCGTTATGTAACATACTCTGAAGATTTTTATTCTTGTTTAAAAAACATAAACTGAACGACTACTTTTATTTTTATAATATTCTGTTCTGATCTGAATTAAAATTCTAATAAAACTTGTTCATTTTACTAAAATATCTACATTTATAGTTAGCTAAAGTTAATGTTAGTCTTTTAGACTGATATTTAAAATAATAAATTTGAAAATTTTGTTGAAAACATTCGAAACGCTAAAATAAAACGAAATATTTTAAATTAAAAATACCAAGTTCCTAGCTTAACAAGCTGTTTGCGGTCTACTTGCTGTTCTAGAGCCTAGACGCATAAGTTATATACGATAAATTATATACGTATGTATGTATATACGTTGAAGTCACCGTAGTCTAGTAGGTAGTGTGTTGGCGTATTAGACGAAAGGCCAGGGTTCAAATCCCCGGTCAGACATCGAAAACGAAATATAAATAAATTATTTCTTCGGCGGCTTCCTCTCAGAGGATTTCTGACAAAAAACTCTGAGAGTAAACAAAATTGCCATGAAAAGTTTCCCAAAAATCTGTCGTTTGGAGTCGACTTTAAACTGTAGGTCCCGCCACTCATGTATAAAATTAACACAC
>QOCX01000426.1:137523-169953 GCA_005959815.1 Sarcophaga bullata | reverse complement strand
AATATTGATCATAAGCGATCTTTAATAAATATTTTTTCTTATTCGTTCTTTTTAATATTTTTAGTATTATTTTTTCTTTTTATTCTTTTTCAGCTAAGCAAGTAATTGGTGTACTGTATGTGGTCTTAGAATGGAAGCGTGTCTAATCTTTAGTTGACATGGTGAATATACATGCGAGAATACTAAATTTTCCCTATGACAACTGTTTTAAGGACTGCAATCGAGAAGTAAGTATCGACATCAAAAACTAAAGGGTGGGCGATTTAAAAGTTTTAATTTAAAAATGCAATAAAACAGAAACGGTTTGAAATTATGTCAAAATTTATTTTTTTTGTTGTGAAGTAGAATTGTTCCGTTTAGAAATGCAAGATTATATCAATCATATGGTTGGTAGCCGCGGCTGGCTGCACAATACCTCATTACATCGGATCAATTTTCGTGCATTTTTTCGAGTGTATGTTGGCCTTCAAATGCCAACAGCGTTCCTCAGATAATAGTCCAACAGCGTTCACATTACTTCCATGCCGAGTGACCACAAAAACATCGTACATCATGATGCGATAAGCGTTTCCACTGACCGTAATGATTGCGTCGTCTTTATTTTCAAAGAAATATGGGCTAATGATGCCTCTGCTCCACATGCCGCACCAAACAGTGACTCGTAAGAAGTGCATTGGTTTTTTTTAAGACCACGTGTAGGTTTTCGGATTAGCATTTAATCACCATCATCTATTCCTAAATCATACCTTTTTCTACTGGAACTGCCTTTATTTTTTTTATACGCCATTTAATTGCATATAATCTGTATAACCATGTACGTATGTATGTTTTTGTGTATGAAAATTTTTTCTATAGAATTTCAATATATTTCTGTGATAATTACAAATTTGTTTTGTTAGCGGAAAAAAAAGCGGAAAAAAGTAGAAAAAATATACACACAAACAAAAATATCGTTGCTATGAATTTGCAATTGCAATTGCATTCAATTGCATTCCATGCATGAATGTAAGTATGTATGTATGTCTAATCGTGTATCATTTATTATCTGCATTGATAATCCATATTAGAAATTGTTTATACAATTCTTTTTCTTCTTCTTCTTTTTTATTTTTAATAAATATATTCATATAACGGGAATTTAAAATAGTTTATTAAAATTTTTATTGAATTTTATTCCGAAATTCAAATTTCAATTGAATTTGTTTTTACTATGAAATGCTCATTAAATGAAATACGATAGCAAATCGATTTAATCTGTAATTTAAGTTCGATTTGAGAAATCAAATGGTTGTCGAACAAATGAGGACTACACTTGACCATTTTTTGCTTTTTCTCATCAGTTAATATGAATGATGTCATCCGTATGTCACCTTCAAAGAGAACTGCTATTCACTTCAAATCAAATGCATTGGAATGGCATTGCCCATGAAAGAATCGTCAAGACATCATTAAACCGTTAAGTTATAAGGAGGGAATCCTAACTAAGTCCTCATGTTCGTATCCACATATAATTGTCTCTCCTTGAATTTAAAATAGTTGGGTGCTGTTTGATTTTTAGTTCCTTTCATTTCGCTTGATCAGGATCTATCAGTGAATAGTTGGATGCATGGTTGTAAACAATTACAATAAAACCAATGTACACAGAATGCCTAGCGTTTCAGTTGGTTTAAATGCTTACAATCGACGATCACGTAGTATCTTGGTGGCCACCTTAATTTATATTCATCATTCCAGCAAAGGCGGCACACAGATATTTTATAAGGCCGTAGGTTAGGTCAGGTGAGCGGTTAGCTTGCCGTTCACAAGCAAGTTCATTGGGTGGTAAGGCCCTTTATCATGATCTGTTAGAAGTGGCTTTAAACCATTGAGAAATCCGCATGAAAGTGGTAAATTTTCTTAGGTCTTTAAACGTTCTGNTTCTTAGATCTTTAAACGTTCTGTCATCCATAAACGGATGACGTCTGCTTTGAAGAGTTTCTTCCATCATCATGGCAGCTGCTGGAATAATCCTGGTGCAGTACATCTAGCCTGTGAGCCGTTGTTCTCTTGTCATTATAAGATCGTATTTTTTTTTTCAAACATACATACATACATACATAATTGGGCCATTACAACCCTTCAGTCAGGATTACGGCCTAGCTTCTCATACCACTATTATGTTTGTGTGTTAATTTCATAGATGAGTGGCGGGACCTACAGTTTAAAGTCGACTCCGAAGACAGATTTTTGAGAACTTTACATGACAATTTTCTATTTTCTCTCGGAGTTTTTGCCAGAAATCTGCTGAGAGGAAGCCGCCGAAGAAATATTTTTTCATATTTCGTTTTTGATGACCGGGGATTCGAACCCTGGCCTTTCGTCTAATAAGCCAACACACTACCCACTAGACTACGGCGACTTCTTTTCTTTTTTTTTCAAACTACATCGATAAATAGGCATTTACGCTACGCAGAATAAATTTTTTTGGGTTAAAAAAAAAAACAACAACAACAAAAAAATGTTTAATGGAATTAAAACTCTTTTACAAACTCCTTATAAGTGATGATATTTTGCTTACAGCCTACCTTACTCTACTCTTCATTCAAAGATCTTATGAAACTCAATTTTTTCCACTTAAAATAACAAACATTTGCAATTCAATTGACCATTTCAATTGCCTGTGGTGGTAGATTTCTATTTGCAGTCTACAATAAGAACAAGAAAAGCAAAAACAAAAATAAAAATACAGAAATTTCCATATGAAATTGGCTTGGCATACAATACTGACCCCACAAAAACTGTATTGAAAACATTTCAAGGAATCATCTTCAAATTGAATTGAAGTGGCATGCAATTGTGGATAACCACAGGATGAAAATAATGAAAAAAAAAAAATAGTGCGACAATACAATTTTCGAATTTATAAGGATGTAAGATGTGAGATAAAATTCATAGAATCCTTAGCAAATTAATTACTGATTACTTATTGAATTCAAATTAATTAAATTAATGAAATTGAAATGGAATTCCTAAAAACAAAATTCTAACTAAGGCAACCGATATGGAATATTTTTATTGTCATCTCTGGTTATTTTATAATCTTTGGTTCCCGTAATTATTTGATATTCTTTGGCATACAATATGCGCTGAAGGAAATCATATTAATAGGGTAACCAAGAATATATCAAATTCAAATATGGGACTTTCACGTCATATCAATAGGATCGTTTAACCAATAAATAATGCTTAAAATATTGAAATTTACAATAAAAATCATGATTCCAACGTGGTCACTATTGCAGCCTATTGCACTAAACTGATTATAGTCGTCATATGCGACCTACTATTGAAGGAATTGAGGAAAACAAACTGGAAGAGAAAGAAAATTGTAACATAAGTTGCCATAGCTTTACAAAGCCGCAATGTACGTACTGCTGGAAATATTGTTTCTGTTAAAGAAACCGTCACGTACAATTCAAATTTTTGTTGGCTACTTAGCGTTAAACCATGCAGCGTTAAACCACGCAGCAATTACAGCCAACTAGACACCTACACTCTTGCTAGCACAAGCATGACCCCAAACTGAAGGTACTCAATGCGGCCTATGCTTTTTACTGCTGCAGTAGAGCACTTGAATCCAGATGGATTCTCTGCCTTAAAGTCACACGCTGGATCTATTCTGCAGTCATCGAATCCGACTCTCCTATATCGAGTTGCTTTCTGGTGGACTGTTCTGACAAACTACATAACGGCAGACTTCTTGTTAAGCTCAGAAGGTCGGCAGTTATTCTTTTCTAGGTTGTTCTATGTACCACCTTTTCAAAAACCTTGTTCGCAATGCCTAACAGGCAACCACTGTGCTTTTTGCTAAACGGGGCAGTCAAATTTGTAACAACTAGACTCAATGCCTTGTCTCGGTGGCTCATCATTCCTTCTGGGCACTTCTCTTTTTGGTAGTTAATCTTAATTCCGAAAGGAGAATAATCTCTTGCAGGTATTACTCTTTACATAACTATTTCTAGACAGACCTGAAACAAAACATTGTACTGCCCTGTCTCAGGCCAGAATGTTCAATTAAAAGTACTTTCATCATTGGGAGGATTAAATGGCATGATGTTCTTGAAACAATTTAAAGCATAGAAGTGACATGCACTAACATGCTTAGGACTAAACGTTCGTATTAGTAATTACAATGAAAATATTGTAACGATTCTTCTTCTTACTCATTTCAGCAGTTTGTGCAGTAGCTTTAATATTGGTAACCAGCACCTCCCGATATACATGACATGTCTCTCGCAAAGAAGAAAAGAGATTTTATATTTTCCGTTAACAAGAAAGGTCAAAAAAATCTGGGCGTTACATTTCAGCCATCCTCAATTAAAGTGGATGTCCCTCTAAGTAATTAAATAAATAATTTCGCTTATGAGGTTTTATTTTGTCAAAAGTTTTAATTTTAAGGGAAACCCCTTTTCAAGTACTTTTTTATCTTGGTTTCCTGCTGATAAAAATTCAAAAAACGATGTGTAGGTAATGGAAGTATGTGTTTAAGTTATTCATTAAGCGTGAATCAAATTTATATTTTTTGTTTACCATGTGTCAACACTTATGTACAGTGAGCATCAAAAGAAACCCTACACTAAGGATAAAATTCTAAGTGGTGCCCGAAAAAATTTGACAATATTTTGAAAATTTTTGTAGTTGAGTTTTTAAAAATTGGCAATCAAACAATTTGAAAATAAAAATAACGGTAATATATTAATGTATAGTTTCTTTTAATGCTCACTGTATGTTATAATACCTACACACACATGTTCGTTTGTATATTTTGATAACAATAAAGCTTCGTTAGCATTGACAACAATGCTGCGATCAAAAGGATAGCACAGAAGCGTATGTGTGTCTGTGGCTGTAGGTGCGTTAATAATGGAATGGTAATCCTAAAGAACCAAAAAAGTAATCACATTTTGATTTCAGCTCATGTAGTAAAAAATTAATTTTTTATTCTTATATTTATTGGCAGTGCATGAAGGGAAAAATTAATAAAAAAAGAAAGAAATTTTTTTTGCATATTAAAAAAGCAATTCACAATCCCAAGCCAAAGGGAAGGAAGTCTAATAAAGGTAAATGCAATAAAAAACGTTAATAAAATACATGCATGAGCAAAAAATTTATTATTAAAAAGGAATTGTAAGGATAAGAATTCAAAATGAGCATATTTCTTAAATGCAATTAAACAGCTTCAGCTAAAGACACAACAGAGCTTCAAAGATTTCAATCAACCACGAAGGCATTGGAACATTACAAAAGAATCTTCTTCATCCATTCGATGGATATACGAATCCCATCGGTACTTACGGCTTTAATACGAATCCCATCGGTACTTACGGCTTTAAGGGATGGATCAACTAGAGGGAGAAATCGTATCACCAGTATATAGTGGGGACACCAGACGGGTTTTGGGTTGACGTGCAGCTATCCAACACTATGTCCAATATCTCAATAGCAATACGAATGAATCTAAGCATGGAGATAGAAAGGATATTAGAAACTAAACTCTGCCTTCGGATGCCGAACAATAACATGGTTTTTCAAGCGGAAGTAAACGCGATAACCTGGGCTAATGATCAGTTCGTAAGCTTCACGTATAGGGATTTATATATCTTTACAAATAGTCAAATGGCAAAGAGGCAATAACATCCAAGAGTACGTAATCAACGACTATTCTGTGATGTTAAAAGCCGGTTAGCAATTACTCCAGATATGAAACGGTAGTCACCGAATATTCTAGCTGTAGTTGCCATAGTTTAGTAGGCAGTGCGTTGCCATATTAGACGTCAAGCCACGGTTCAAAGTTCAGGTCAGTCATCTCGAATAAAACGAAATCGAAAAAATATTTTTTCAGCGATTTCCTCGCAACAGATTTCTGTCAAAAACTCTAAAAGTAAAATAAAAATGTCATGAGAAAGTTTCTTACGTTTACTTGTTTGAATGGTTGTAATGACCAGCTATGTATGTATGTATTAGACGTGTGCACAAAACATTTTGTTAGCTTACCCTTCACTAAATGCAATACTGACTTTGGTTCTCTTTTCTGTTGTTCTTGATTTTACGAGTACACTGAAATGTGTATTTCTCTTTTATTCAAAGTGTACAACTGCACTTATTGATCTGTGAAGTAACGGAAAAATGCTTTGTGTTGTAGGAGCATATTCACTACTGTAATAAAATTTTCAGTATTGTCAAAACGAATTTCAGTAGTGTTCACGTTGATATATGTGCGTACATAAGTGTATCTATACAAGGGATTACCATTTCATAGCACAATTGTGCAGAGAGAATTCAGACACATTGCTTATGCTTTAGTTGTCGATCAGACTGCGACGCACTCAAAAGATGTTCGGCTTCCCGAGAGCAAAAAATTCGGCACTTTCTTGTTATTTTTTTCTTCCAATTTACTGCAAGAAGAATGCACGCTGTGACACTAATGATGATGACAATATTTTTGTTGTACACTTCACCACAACTGTCTTTTAAACTGTTTGTACAATGGTTTTTGTGTGCACTAGTATTTTTGCACACTATCTTTGCTTCACTCTTATTTGTATTTGCTGCTACAATCAATACTCGCTCATGAGAAAAATGCAATACTGTACACTTTTAAGCGTCTTGTGCACACGTCTAGTATGTATGTATGTATACATGTAAGTATGCATGTCTGTAGGTACGAATATTCTAAGTTTGGATAACCTAGTGCTTTTCAGTGCATTAGCAAGATTTAAAAAAAACTTTAAATATGAGCGAGCTGAGCACGCTAATGAGCGGACACTCATTCTGCCTTATATACCCCTGAATCGTATTGAAGTGGTGGAAAACGGCGAATGCAGGGTATGCAAAGAAGACATTGAAAGGGTAGAGTACTTCTTATGTTATTGCCAGATTTCGTAAGTTCATCATCATCTTTTGGGACGAAACTCATTTTCATCTGGGTGGGTACGTTAAGAAGCAAAAAAATCCTCACACGTGTTGCGGCTTGTTGAACGTAGGCATCATATGGCCCATATTTATTTGAATAAGAGGACGTTGCAAACGTTACGGTCAATGGAGACACCTATCGCACCATGATAACCGATTTTATTGTACCCGCTCTTTGGTTTCAGCAGGTAAACCACATCTCATGCCACAATCGATTTATCGCGTCAAACGTTTGCTGGCCGTTTGACTATTTTCTGTCGGGCGGACAAACCAGAGGCAATTGATCATCTGAAGGCCAGCATTCGTTATGCCACTGCCAAAATAAGCCACATACACTTGGAAAAGGACACGAGAAGTGGTCTGTTCGAATGAGATACTGTGTGAGACCAGCCGATGCAGCCATATGAATGAAATAATATTCCCTTTTTAACCGGAACAATTGCACTTCACAAGAAATGAAGTTAATTTGGCAAAATTTCAAATTGTTTCGGTTTGATTGCATTTTTAAAATATAATTTTTTAAATGGCCCACCCTATACTTTCGATTGAGAGATAATTTATTTAAAATTTTATGTTTCTCAATAAAAAATTGTTATAGACGTTGTAGCTTAAGGCTTTTTGTCTGCTGCAGTGTAAAATATGACAATCTATGGTGAGAATCAAAGCCAACACCCATCTAATACCTGAGGAATTATGGCATTAGTAATGATTTCACCGGCACTTTAATAAACAAATCTCATCTCACAAACGATGACAAGTCCTTACTGATTTAATGCAAATAAGCATGAAGCTCATGACAAAATATACGAAAAGAAAAAAGAAGAAAAATCATCCTCTTCATACATTTTAATTAAATTTCTTGTGCTAATTAAGTTGTTTATTAAAGTTATGCGGGAAGTACGTTTAGGAAACAGACTTGAAATTGATATCGCAGAAGAATTCAATTTCATTTTATTGCCAATTGACAAGTAAACCACAGTAATAATTATAGCATCAATAGAAAATCAATTAAATGGAAATTAATTTAACATTCATTTTGCCTTCTTTTGATTCGTTTTGTTGCCATTTATCCAGCCAAACAGACAGACAGACAGACAGACAGAGAGACAGACAGACAATATTATTCAATTCACTTTTATGCTCATGATATACGTATATTTTTATGCCTTTCCAATTAAACTTATAATTAAAATGAAATGCCATTTGACAGTGAGGGAAGAAGATGCTTCCCACATTCTATGTGTAGCAAGTAAGATAGAAGGAGTACAGAGAAAGAAAGAAAAATTATCAAGAAAATGTTTATTTAATCAAGTTACAGCACCATCATATCATCTTTTGCCATTTTAACTTACATCATACCATTGTCAAACACAAGGCATTCTAAGTCCAAGGCATATGTATGTATGTATGTTTGAGGCTACATCTCTGTGTTTCTCTAATAATTTTTATTGACAGTATAAAAATAGTTGCCTAACGATAATTGCTTTATTTGCTTCAAAGTTAAGTTAAGGTATGGCGTCAATCAATGATAGAAACTTTTTTGCCAGTCACTTTGCTAGCTACTAACTGACCCTTGCAGACAAGGTTAGAACGAGGATTGCCAAAGGCAATTATTGTTTTTTTATTTTATTCTTATTTATGCTGAGGATTTGATGGACGATATAATTCATGTAATACGTCATTTACATATAAACAGATTTGAAAGATCATTGCTATACAGTAGCTCCTTCAAGTCTCTCCAGAATGCTGTTTGGTATTATTAGGGAATTTCCTGCCTACTTGATGAATCGCCTGATGTTTCTCTTTGAAATAATATTTGATTATTGATCATTCATCACAAATGATTCTCTTTATGCAATTGTTCTTTGAGTCTAGAAAGCTTTTGGCCTCACGTCTAATAAGCCAACACACTAACTAAGAGACTATGGTGACTTCACCGACATAAAGTTCGAATATATCAGTTAAACCACATAATCCTTCCTCTCTTAAGACATTCTGTAGTTGCTATTCACAATACGTTATTCACTTTCACTTTATATTCTGCCCAGCTAACTTTCCACTGCAAGGATCTGGTTGCCACTTAAACCGGTAGGTCAGTATGCTCTCTAATGAATTTTATATTCTACGTCTCTCCCTCCTAACTATAGGCTCTTGCCTTCAATATCAAATTGAACGAACTTAAATGGACGATTAACTGTAGTTCTGGAATAAAACAGATCTCCATTGCCTTAATTATGATCTTTATTGCCGTCACATGTCGTCAGTCTCTTTATCTTGTCGAATTCCATTTGGAATATTGAAACGCCATATTTCATACGTGAAGTCCTTTTTTTTATATTCCCAGGGATTGTAAAATTTCTTTTTGAAACGGATTAAGGCAAATCACTGACACTTATTTATGGTAGCTGGTATACAGAGATGGTGTTTGTAAATAGGATTCGACAATCTAACCGTAGGTACAGAAGTTATTATTTTACTCTGTTCGCATGCATGCATTTTAGGGAAGTAGCAACAGAGACATTTGAAACAAGCACGACTAGAAATGTTAAAAAGGTTTTTTCAATAATAAATTGAATAACGGTTATCAACAATTTCAATAAAACAGTTTTAATTTCCGTTTGACAAGTAATTTCACTATGGTATCTATCCCTCCATTAAGTAAGCTTTGCGAGAAAGCAAACGTTTGTCTGAGCGAATTACTGATTGTAGCTCAAAGCTGACATTAATAAGACATGAAAATTTCTCGCGCATATGAACTGAAATTTTTCCTAGGAAAACATTTTCCAGAAATTTAATCGAAAATCGAATCGAATATTTTGACTTTAACTTTTTCTTGATTAGGGTTTGGTTAGCTCTCGAAGGAATAATTGAATAGAAAGCCTATAATTGTTCAACTGACAGTCAAACGGTTAACAATGCTCGTGGACAGACTGCAAGTAGTCGTTTCAATTTTCAGTCAATATTATGTGTGTTAATTTTATACATCAGTGGCGGTATCTACAGTTTAAAGTCAACTCTGAGCATCTGATCCTTTGAAAAATTTTTCATATCCTACTTTCTAATAGTAAAATGCTTACTTACTTAATTAAAGCACACATTCATTAAGGAAAACTTTAATTCAGAAATAAAAGATTACTTCTTATGCGGCTTTAAATTTTCTTTTTTGAGTTGCATTCACAAATCCACATAATTCAGCAAATACTTCTGCATCTTGTTGCATAGAAAACCAATTCAATACCTCAATAATTCAAATATTCAAATGTGTATGTGTTAGTATATGCATGTATGCGTGATTAAGTTGACATAAATTACTGATGATGCCTCAGCTCTACTCCATTTAATAACATATTCTCTCTCTATTAATACTGCTAACCAAACATAAATATTTAAATGACAGTATGGCTGTGTGTATGTGTAAGAGTGTTTGTGTTTTTGGTAGAACTAAATCCTTCTTTTCTAACCACAAGCACAAACTCAAAGACAATGGCAACGGCTTTGAGAAAAACATTAAATTCGGTCGGTCGTTCGGTTGTATTAATACCGAAATGGGATAACACAATTGCAAATGTTTTTACTTCTTCGCATACTCTCTTTCCGTCTCTCTCTCTCTCTCTCTCTCTCTCATCATATATTGCATGCATAGGTATATGTGTGAGAGATATTTGCAACGTTGCCAGAGCTATGCTTTTATAATGTTTTGCATGGGATTGAAATCGCTGACCATTGAACAATTTCCTGCAAAACAAGGCTACTGGAACTCCACTGCGGCTTCCCAGATATGTTTAGGACACGTACGCTAGTATACTCTTCAATACTGCATGAGATAAAATCGAATCACCCGGAATTTAGGTTAGGTTAGGTCGGAGTGGTAGCCTCTGATATCAAAAGACTCACTTGAGCATGCATAGCGGCCCGGTGTGACGCCACAGGTGGACGCAGTTCCTATACCAAAGCCAGGGCCGAGGAAGAAGCCAGTCAGTGCAAGGGCTGCACAACAAAAGCACGATTACCTCACGCCGGAAAAGCAGCCAGAAAGTCAAAAAAACGAAGCTATCTCCTTGACGTCAATAGATAATAGCTTCTTTAAACTGACAATAAACGGAGAGCTGAATAACCCGGGATTTAGATGCGTTTAAAAATTACCACAGACATATAAAGCTCCCTCTCCCACATGGGAAGAATGGTTTGCTGAAGCCATGACGGTGATACAACAATTTTCAACGTTGGCTCAAAAATTGAATGGGGAACTGAACCGATTAACCGGCACTGAACGGATCATATAGATTACCGAACCAGGCCAGCGTATTTCTAGAGGAGATTTTTGCTATTGAACACGCTGCACGTATGATTAAAAGCAGAAATCTGCCTCCTTCGAATTTGATCATATGTAGGGACATACAAGCAGCAATTAGGGTTCTGGAATCCCATCCAGTATTAGGATTCTCTATACAATGTCACTGTGGCATAGAGGGAAAAGAAAAGGCAGACAAGCTGGCACTATAGGGATCAGAGATGTCTGAGGAAGAGAAGATAGAGAGGATATATGCATCCCTACAAGAAGAGGTTTTCAAATTGGAAAAAGCAGCACGAAACTCAATAAACCATAGGTGGTTCAACATATCTGGTGGCCGAATTTCAACAGTTTCAGAGTACAGTTATTATATCCTCCCTACAGAAAGTTCAATGCAATTCAAGGGCCAGTACGGCGACATCATTTTGAGGCGTTAAAAACCCGACGATTTTTGATATCTTAAATGATGATTTTCTTTTTAAAACATCTGGCAGCATGGCTTTATTGCTGTTGTTGTTGCTTCTCGTTTTTGTCTCTGCTATTTTGCTCTCATCTTTTAATTACATCGCATGTATTCAATGATCTTTTGGGTATATTTTTGGTTCTTAGAGACCATTATCGTTTGTTTATCTGTGTGGGGTTATAAGAGATTATAAGCAAGTGTTCACATTATCCTTTGGTATACACATTGGTTTGTTTGTTATCTTAAATACGACTGCAAGTACCTGAATTTTATTTGTTTATAATTGTTGTTGTTAAATTTATAATGCCATCTATCGTTCATTCATTCATTCATTCTTTCATTATTATTGATGACTTAAATACGTTTAAGCCTTAGGCAGTGTGCATATGTAAGTGGGCCGTTTAAGTGTAAGCATTTTCTATGTGTATGTACATATACATATGTATGTGTGCATACAGTATAAATAAAATATTCTTACAATTTATATTTGTGTTAGTATTTGTGCAAGTAAATATTTAGATTAACGTGGCTCGATTAAATAGACAAATTTAATTATGAATACTTGCTTCCATTTTAGAAATTAAAGGAGATTTTATGAGTCAATATTTGAAAAACAAAATAAAATTGAAGCCGAAAAAGATTTCTTTCAAACATGCATACATTTATAGGGAGGGCATACATACATAGATGTGTTCATTTATGTACACACATATTTATGCATTTGGGCTGCCAAATTAGTGAAGAAGGAGGGAAAAGATATTTATTTTACAGGGTGACACAAAAGAACTGTGAAATCTTTGCTAGTGTTAGTAGTTTTTTAACCTAATCACTACTGATGAATACAGCATCTTTTCGGATGAAGCTCATTTTCATTTTGGTGGTTACTTTAATATGCAAAATTGTTGTATTTTGGGTCTCGGAAAACCTACACGTGATCTTATAGAATCCAAAGCACGTATTACGAGTGACTGTTTGGTAAGGCTTGTGAAGTAGTGGCATCATTGGCCGATATCTCTTTGGAAGTGAGGATTACGATTTTTAGCCATTTTTTTGTACCCGCTCTCTATGGTATTAATGTTACGTCAAACGTAACAAACAAATGACGTCAGTTGTTACGTCAAACGTTTGATTGCCGTTTAATTAGCCGAAATGTTCATGACAATTGGCCGCAAAGAAGCTGTTTCTTGACACTTTTTGACTATTTTCTGTATGGCACCATTAGAGACAAATGTTATGTCGACAAACCAGAGGCAATTAAGCATTTGAAGGCTAATATTTGTGATGCCATTGCTGAGATACAACCCTTGTACTAGAAAAAGTGCACAAAAATTGGTCTGATCGAATGAAGTGTGCGGCCAGACGCTGCAGCTATATGAATGAATAAACTTTTAAATTGCCCACCCTTTATTTAAATTTTTCGTAATTATCGTTTATTTTCAAAGTTTTTCATTTGAGCACATAAGTTTGTCGTATATGCTGTAGAAGAATTTTGTTTTAATTTTCCTCTAGATCCCTCACTCCTTATTAAATCTTTTTTCCTTTTTTTTTTCTTCTGATAAGCATTTCTATAGCATTTCCATTTGTCATCATTATAAAATTATAAAAAGGGAACAAGAAGTAGACAAAAAAAATTTATTATTTTGACTACGATTGTGAATCTTAACACAAGTGCATCTTGCATGAGCCTTTCTTCTTTTTTTGTTTGGAGGGAATTTGAATAAATTATGGAAGAAAAATTGTATTGGAAATAGAAATTGAAAAAGAAAGAAAAAAAAAGAAGAAGAAGCGAAGCAACAACGTTATGAATGGCAATAATCCCATAAATATAAACTAATCGTGCTTTGCATACTTATTTTCAACTTCCGGTTACCATTCAAATAACTGTAAATTTTTTTTTCGTTCATGCTTTGCATGTGCATGCAACTTAAAAGCAAAAACATGGTGGTTGGCTTTGCAAACCATAAGATACAATTGCATTTACAATATTGACCATAGAAATACATGCAAACACACATACGTACATATTCTGGAACATATTTTTTTTTTTACTTAAAAAATTCTTTCACAGAGTAATCCTTTTTTCTCTTTCTCGTACATGGTAGATAGGGTATATACATACATACATACATACATACCAAGTAATAGCAAGTAATAGAAATTTCTGTCCATTAATGTTTTAGTATAAATCATAGTTATGCTCGTACTTTACGATTCAATTGCATTTAAGTTGTGTTTTTTTTTTCCTTTTTGTTTCCTTTCTTTGCCTTTCCTTTCCTATTCTATTTACAATATTTGTTTATTTTGTTGTTGTTATTGTTGAAAAAAAGTGAAATAAATTTTGTGCAAAAGAGAAATTGGCGTCACCTAAAAATCATAGAAAAATACACGTATTTTTATTCAGACACATACATACATACACACATGTACGGTGTGGTTTTTATAGAGCTTCCAAAAATTTATTTCTTCTGGGCGTTAAAAGAGTGTTTTTATATGAAATCTAGGCATGCGAAAATTTGTATTTAAAATTATTTCTTCATGAAATCATGTTACATAGATCTTCTTTGACTATACACATGCACATAACATAATTGGATATTACAACCCTTCAGTCAGAATTACGACCTAGCTTCTCACATTGCTTCTCTACAGCTTAAAGTCGACTCCGAACGACAGTTTTTTTTTTTTTTTTTTGAGAAACTTTTCATTACAATTTCAATCATACTCAGAATTTTTGCCAGAGAACCTGTGAGAGGAAATCGCCGAAGAAATATGTGTGACCTGGAGTTTGAACTGTAGCCTTACGTTAAATTAGGCAACACTTTGCCTACTAGACTTCGACGATTTCAATACATCAACAGAAACTGTTTCCGATACGAGATCCTCTCTTTTGAATCCAATAATTGTGAATTCAATAAATAACATACGTCTTTGAGACTTGAGACTTGATTATTCATTATAGGGGTTACAAAATTAAACTACGATGTACAGGTATATAATGCTTGGACCTCGCTATTTTGTACGATATAGAGGGTGGACCACTTAAAAGTTTAAATGTAAAATGTAATGGAACAAAAACGGTTTGAAATTTTGCCAAACTTACTTTTTTTTGTTGTGAAGTACAATTGTTTCTTTTATAAATGGCATATTATTTCATTCATATGGTTACCGCGGCCTGCTTTATAATACCTCAAAAGATGGGACCAATTTTCGAGCACTTTTTTGAGTGGATTAGGTGTTATTTCGACAATGGCATCACGAATGTTGGCCTTCAAATGCCCATTTGTTTCTGGTTTGTCAGCATAAAACGTTTCTTTGAGGGCGCTCCACAGAAAATTGTCCAACCATGCTAAATCGTAGCTTTTAGGCGGCCAATGGTCATCACCATTTTAACGCACTAGATTGATTCTGGCATGAGATATGTGGCAAGTTACATCATCCTGTTGAAAGTGAACATTTCTTACATCAATACTACGAAAAACGGGTTCAAAGAAATTGATTATCATGGTGAGAAAGTGGCTCCTTTGACCGTAATGGTTGCCCACAAGCCGTACCAAACAGTCACTCGTAACGGGTAAGACCGTCTGAGCCTCAAATAGGACAACTTAACGTACCCAGATGATTAATGTGAAGATGATAATGAGCTTCATTCGAAAAGATGATTTTTTTTTTGGCAAAATCGACATCATCGTGCAATTTCTCGTTGGCCCAATAAATCTCAATGTTGCTCAAGCGTATACCGATTCATTACCTTCAGTGGAGATACTAATATACTGAATTTTGTAACAGAACTCAATAACATAAGTATTGACACAGGTATGGACAGGATGGCCTCTGTATTGGTGGTAGCAGTCGATCCTCTTCAGTCTGCTTCCTCCAATTTTACGCACATTTTATGTACATTTCAGGCGGTAACACGATAATAGTATTGGTTTTCAAATTTTTATTTCTACTTTTAAGGAGAGAGAGAGAGAAAGAGAGTCCATCAAATATCTTGGTCCAAGGGTTAATGATTTTCTCTGCTTTAAAAGTCAAGCAATGTTTTAAATGTATTGCCTTCATTCACTGTTGCAACAAAAATCACATGGTATCTCTGGTTAATTATTATTTCTTTATGCAATGTTCTAAGCCGCACTAGGAATAAATATTATGAATCATATGTCACAGCATGTACATTGGAGAGAATACATTCTTTATTTCTGCTTTAAGGAAAGCGATTGCTTTAATGAAGGGAAAAAAGTGAATGTTGCAATTGGCTTTAAGCCAAAAAATAGAAGAGAAAAACTTACACTTGTCGTACTCACTAAAAAGTAAAAGAGGATTATTGAAAAGCTAAAATAAAAGAAAAAAAATGAAAAAAAACCTAAAAATAAGAGAAAAAAATTTTAACGTTGAAATGGAAATATCCTCCCACGTATAAATATACCGGTTGGGGGCGAATACAAGTTCTGAAATATTTTGAAATAACAAAACAAAATAAACTTTATGCCTCTGCAGTTTGTTGTTATACGTAGTATATTTTGTTGTTTTGTTTTGTTTTGTTTTGTTTATTCGCTCATATAAAGGATATTTGTTTTATACATTCTGCAACATTTTAGGAAAACAAAAAAACTCACACAATTTAAAAGAATTAAAAACAATTGCACACACTGAGATGGTATGGAATGAAAAATAAACGCAAGTGAAAATGAAAATGTTATTGTTGTTGGTGTTGGTGTTGGTGTTGTTATTAATTTTCTGTCTATTTAGTAAAGGCAAGGACATCTACAAATGCTTGTTGGTATCTGTATGCTGTATTAGTGAGTATGAGTTGTTAAATGGGCAACAGCCAGCTTCTTAAAGCATTTAATTTGTTGTCATCCCACATTTCAATTGCCCCTCCCTGCCTTTTCCATCACTTTTCCGCTTACAATTTTTAATTTATTTTAATTTCTCTATTGAACAGCAATTGCCAACGATTGCAGTATGGGCATAAGCATGGGCTGGTGGTATAGATTGCATTCGATTTTTTATTGCTTCATTTTTATTTCATTAAATGATCGCTTTTGATGTTCAAGTGGTTGTAAAAGCTACTTAAGGGTTATTCAATGCTGATGGTTTTTTTTTTGCTTTTCTTTCTTTTTTGCTTTTTGCTTTTAAGCATTATTATTTTTAAACTTTCTTTTTTGTGTTTGTTGCATTAAGAGCTTATCGAAATGCTTAATACTTTGATTGATTTTTTTTAATTGTTGCAAATGAAGTTGAATTTTACGTAGAAATGATTTAAGTTTTCATTATTTAAGCTTTTGAATTATTAAAATATTGTCAGGATATTTTAAAGACTAGATTTAGAATTGCTTTTCAATCCTTGCAGTTTTCTTTAATTGTTTATCAAAAATTAGAGAGCATTTTCGAAAAAGAAACCAGCAAACATTCAAGGTTAAATTGAACATAATAACCCTTACACTGCTTACAGAAGTGGCTGGACGTTAAGCTTAAAATCAATTCCGAATAACAGATTTTTAAGAAACTTTTCATGGCAATTTTATTTATTCTTAGAATTTTTCCTAGAAATCTGCTGAAAGGAGATCTTTGAGGATATGTTTTTTCATATTTTGGTTTGTTCAAGATGTCTGACTTGAGGTTTGAGCCGTGACCTTATGTCTAATAAGCCAACACACTAGCTGCTAGACAATAGCAACTTCTCTGCCCTCGTATTATATTTTTCTTTTTTTAATTTCATTTATTTATTTGCTTTTATCATTATTCATTTCAAAGGATTTCTTTTTTTATTCCATTTCACAAGCATAAAAGCATTTCATTTTTTTTTCTCATAAACATTCCTTTACTGCATTTTTTTGAATGATTTTTTAATATCATGCAAGGAATTTATAGAATTTAAATGTGTGATGTTTTTAAAATTGCAAAAGTTTTTTTATTATTTTCTTTTCTTTTTTTTTTAGATAAAAACGAATGTTGCTATAAAAAACGATTTTACAATAGAAAAAGGGTAAGTTCCATGAAAGTACTCGCGATAGATTGTGAATAGAATGTGGAAAAAAGGATTTTTAAAAATTTTATAAAATTTATAATTATCGTAGAAATCCTTTAAACTTTAATCGATTATCTTTAAATTATTTCAAACATAAGGTGTACTATAAAGCTATCCATTTGTAGATTTTTGGGTAAATATGTACGTAGCTTTTATGGTAATTTTAATTTTTTTTCGATTACATTGCTGGACCAAATGATGCAAATGTTTGCAAACCAGCAACAACACCTTTTTCCAATTGCTCAGAAGCTACGTATTGTTATCGTTAAAATTTTAATTTTGAAAGCCAAATAGCGTCACTTTTTGTAAGAGAAACAGTAAATCTGGTTTCACCTATTCTATTCCAACAAAATTTTTATTCGAACGAAACTATTGTTACGAAAATGTTAAACAAAACCTATAAAAACAAAAAAAAACGGACTTGTTTACTTGATTAACAAATAAACAAAAATATAGCAACGATAACACTATTACGAAAGAGGGATGAACAAGTAAACAACAAGCAACAACAACACTGCAAGAACGAACGTAAACAAGATACACAAACAACAATAAAGGAAAGTATGCATGAATGTAAATAACAATGTTTACATTTATAGAATTCTCGAGAAGGCGAAGACATGAACTGTCGCCTACCAGAACATATAGTTTACGTCGCTATATAAAAGGCAAGGCAAAGCATGCAAAGTCCGAGTAGAAGTTCAGTCAGTATTGTGTGAGGACGCGTTGCGTGTAAAGTAAACCAATGGTGGTTTGAATATCTCCTTTACAAAGATCTACAGAGCAATTGTGTCGCAATTGTTATAGTTTATCGCAAAGGGCATAAGCAGAAGAATAATAAATAAAGCAATTGTTGTTGTTAGAACCAATTATGAACAGTGGCACACAAAATTGTGCAAATGATAAAGGATTTAATTAGAATTAAACTCAAATTTATTTTTATTTTTATTTAACGTAACAGTATTATCAAGTTTATCGTAATTTTACAGATGGTCAAGTGTCATTCAAAGCTTTTGATTCGTACTAAATAAAAGATGCCCGACATCTTATTTACGTATTGGGTAGCTATGGTGCGAACTTATTTGTAGAAATTCGCTTAAAACTGAGGGAGAGTTTATGTTACATAAAATTGTTACAGTTTCTGTCTAGGCAAATCTGACCTCTCTATGACCAGAGAAAATTTGCTTTGATTATAATTCAGATGGTACGGGCTGGGCATAGAGTTTAGGTAATTGTTGGTCAATGCCTCAATAGTGCTCATGAGAGAAGACTAAGTGTTCGATGTTATATTTTTTGTAGGAGTTACAAACACGTGAACAAGGTTGAAACTATCCTGCACTTACCCTACCATTTACTAATAATCACTGTAAGCAGAGAAGGGTTCCTTTCTAGTGTTTCTCTGTATATATTAGTTAACCTAGCGTCTATGTTAGCATGCTCTGTGAGTTCATTTGAGTTCAGCTATTTCTGCTGTGTAGTATGCTCATTCCTTTAATTTTGTGATTTTAGCTTACATTTGAATGGGACTGGAAAACTCCTTTTTCGAAAATATTACTAGCGCGTTGGTTACCTGAAAACTGTAGTTCGTATCAATAATATCGAGAAATATTTCAGAAGGGAAGTTAAATAAATACTTCAATAAAAACTGTTGGACTTTGAGCGGAACGAGTGAAGGGTTTTGTTGTTTGTTTCTTTCTCTTAAAATATGCTTAAAATTTGAATGTGGAATGGAAACGAATTTATTTTTATTTTAATTTCAGCAGTTTCCTTACCACCTTCATTACAATTATTATTGTCATCAGACTACATACTCGTCTACATTTTTACATATATTTTCCGAATATTATCGACAGATTTTTGTCGTTTAATTTTTCATTTTACAACTCCTTTTCTAATACACACACACACATACATACACCCCCACACCGTGTTTGTATTTGAATTTTTATCTTTGCATTTCATTACCCACTGAACACTGATTAATTCGTGTCTGTGTGAGTATATTTCTAAGTAAACTTTTGTCGTTAGGAGGATGTATGTCTCTCTCTCTCTCTGTGTGTATGTGTGTGAGTGTGTGTGTGTATAAATGAATACCATTACAATTTCTTATGCCCCATAACATTTTATGAATATTCATGTCTGGTCGATATGTTGATATTCCAAATGTAATTCAATGAGAAACTTCGCCATTTAAATTGAACAACACTATCGATGGTATTGGCAAAGCAACAACAAAAAGGGAAAAAAGTACGACTATGTTCAACGAACATGGTAATGTTAGCAGCCAACACTAGGATATGCTGTGCCACTGAAGGAGGAAACATTTAAAACCGGAAATAGCTTCTGGAAACTTGAAATTACAATCGCGAGTCAATGTTGTTTTGTTTGAGCTTCATGTTCATATTACCAACGTTTCAATTTCCATTCAAGGCAATTTTTTGCCACTCTCTGTTTTCTATTTTTCAAGCATTTTACCGTTTATTTTGTATATTTTTTTCTCTCTATTTTTTAAGAACAATCAAACAGAGTTCTAAAGGTATGCATTTATAGTCCACAACTGTATGGTGATGAATTTTACTCACAATGAAACGTAGAGGCACCGTTAGAACAACGCTAATTTTACGATTTAATTAAATTTAATAAAATTAAATTTCAACTGCCATCTGCCCAGGCCTATGGAATGTACTTCACATTGCTTTTCTTGAACAATGACCTCATCTTCTGCTTTAGATTACATAAGTTTGTAGCTTTACAAAACAATCATCATCTTAACTTCCAGTATGGATGGGTATCCTTGTAATATCTCTTGTATATTTCTAGCACTGAAAAATTTCTGTAATTTTTTCGATATGATAAGAATAACGTCGTGGCTATTATGTATCGGGAGTTTCCTTCTGAGGGCTGTGCAGATTCCAAGCATATGTTCTGATGATTAATTCTGCTCAATACATAATCTAACACTTGAGACGATGCTGCAGAAGTAATCTTTGAGTCTGCAGTCCGCGTATAAAAGATCAACCGCTATTCTCAATTCAGTCCTGAATGGTCTCATTCATGACTCAAATCTCGAATGGTGACTGTCTGATAGTTGTCTGTCTATGTTGAATTGGGCATAACATAACATTCAAAGGCGTAGAGTTGCTTTTAAAGAAATACCCGCGAGAAATATTTGTGTTGGATATGAGAAATTCTATGAGATATTTTCATAAATATCGCATGTTAAAATTTATTCTGAATGAGTGCTATGGTGTCTTGTCTTCAGTTTCCATAATTTACTTGTGTTATGAAGTGCCAAAGCTTCTCGCATTCTAGCATGGGTCACGCTCTAAGGAGGCAACAAATAGTATTCAATTTATTTAGCCGACGTGGTTAACATTGAGAGGAGAGGAGAGCTCTGTGTGAGAACACTACTCTACTTTATGGTTTCTTTAATTTTTCTTCATTGCGATTTTTCTAGCTAAGCGTGTGATTCGCAGTAATCTAGTAGGTAGTGTGTTGGCTTATTAGACACGGTTAAATCTTCAGATCAGACATCTCCAACGAAATATGAATAAATATTTCTTTGTCGATCTCCTCTCAGCAGATTTATGGCCAAAACTCTGAGAGTGAATAAAATTTCTCTGAAAAGTTTCCCACAAAATATGTCTTTCGGAGTTGACTTTAAACTGTAGGTCTTGGGGGCTCCACATGTATAAAATCAACACATACAACGTAAGTGGTGCGAGAAGCTAGATCGTAATCCTGACCAAAGGATTGTAATGGTCAATTATGTATGTGTACATATGTGTGTAAGCAATTTTAGCTTATTCAATCTATTGTTGTCAAGAAACAATGTCCTAACTTTACAGATGTTAAAGAAATTTTAAAATTTTCTTTTTTAATGAAAATCTGACACTTAAATTCTTTAAATACCCTGTATAATATTTTACACTAATTTCTGCTTGTTATGAAACGTTTTGTAAATTTAAGTAAATATTTTATTTTTCTTTAAATTCAAAGAAAATATGATGCATTACAACAAAAAATTTTTATAAAAGAAAAAAAAATTTTTTTTTCTTCTCTAACATCTCATTCAGATGAATCTGTAGATAGATATTCATATAGCTCAACGTCATACGAATGAAGAAGTATAAAAAACTCTATCGATACCAGAAAATAAAAAAAAATAAAAAAAAAAATCAAACGTACCTTATGTTACTTACCTTAACTTTTCTATGCACATGCAACAAAAACAAAAAAAAAAAAAGCTTCTTTAGATATGAAATATGAAAGAAACGAAAACAAAAGCAAAATTTAAAAAAAAAAAAAATTTTCTGTCAATATTTTCAATTTCATTTCAATTTCATTTTTCTCAGTTTTTTTTTTTTTCTTTTTATTCTTCCGTATTGTTTCGAGCTGATAAATTTGGAATACAAACAAATACGTAGATATGTATGTACGTGTGTATATCGGAATGCAAATGAGGATGTACGTACATACACTCGATATATACATATGCTCGATAGGCGTGCTCGATTGAAACTTATACGAGCATGCATGTGGGAAGTAGTGAGTGGGATGATTTATAAATTCAAATTTAAATTTAAATTTGTATTCAAAATAATGATTTTAGGAATTCTTTTATCGATTATTGAATTCAAAAAATTTTTGTAAATTCTTGAGAAGATTAATGGCCATTTTTGGACAAATGGGATTGGTACACCTATTCCAATGTATAGAAATGATAGTCTAAAGGGTCCTCTTTCCAATCGCGGTAGTGGAATATCTCGGATAATCTAATGCCTCTACTTGTATGAAATTAACCAGCATTTCCGAGATGATATGATCATATCAGGCATTGATCTTGATTTAAATGGTATCTCAGTTAGACTATACTTTTCAAATTTATTGTCACTTTCATGGGCAATTGGTAACTCTGTACTGAGGCAGTTGTCATAAATGCTAATTCCCATTATAAAAAATTCTAAACTTCAGAAAAAAAAAAAAAAAAAAAACGCGTTATTATTCAGAAAACTTATTACAAATATTTGGAATGATATATTGACATCGAAACGAACTTAGAAAAAATTCATCAGTAGTCAATCGTTCGAAGAGTCATTACAAAATTTTAAGGAACTGCCACGGTACTGTGCTTCAACGTATCGGTAGGTATCCTAGAGTTACCAAAAATTCGAAAACATTACTTGGACATGAAGTCGCCGTAGTCTAGCAGGTAGTGTGTAGGCTTATTAGACGAAAGGCCAGGGTTCGAATCCCCTGCCAGACATCAAAAACGAAATATGAAAAAAAATTATATATTTCTTAGGCGGCGGCTTCCTCGCAGCAGATTTCTGGCAAAAATCTGAGAGTAAATAAGATTGTCATAAAAAGTTTCTCAAAAATCTGTCGTTCGGAGTCGACTTTAAACTGTAGGTCCCGCACTCATGTATATAACACACACAACATAAGTGGTGTGAGAAGCTAGGCCGTAATCCTGACTGCAGGGTTGTAATTGGCCAATTATGTATACTTGGATATGATTCGAAACAACTTTATGCAGCTAATATTATCAAAAAGGCCTTTATACTCACGCAGCTTACATAGAAACTCAAACCAGCCTGCCGTGAAATATGGTGGCAATTTGTTTCCTGCGTGATAGATACTCTCCGAACGACAGATTTATGAGAAAATTTTCATGGCAATTTTTTTTACTCTCAGAGTTTTTACTTGAATTGCGTCTCACGTCTAAGAAGCCAACAGTCTATCTACTAAACTAAGGCTGATGGACTAAGGGGATGGAGAAAAGGTGAAATCAACACCAGCCATCTTCTGCAATGCAGCGCATTTCCATGTAAATGGCCTAAAGAATGCACAAAAGTGTTAAATTTGTTACACAGAAGATCTTCATGCGTTCTACCAGAAGAAAATGCCCCTCAAAAACCAACCATCTGGCAGATATTCATCAGTCAAATTGATTGGGCTTTTGTTTTTTTGAAGATATTGTGTCGCCTGAACCATATTCATTATACGACCATGATAGCAAAGTTCTCATATATGAACGGCATGTAGTTTCGCAATTCTAACGTCAATTGGCCACAGAGATTATATATTCTTTATAAATCCATTAAAAAAGAGAACAAAACAATTTGTAAAGAGCCATTATATTTTCGAGTGCATTTTGTTTTGGTTTCTTTATGTTTTGCCTTAAATTAAAGATGGACGATGGACGGAAAATTGATTGATCGATCTAAACCGAGTTTAGTAATGAAATGGTCAATGGAAGCTTTCGGATTTGATGCTTTAACAACGATGTATTATAAGACTGGCAAATTGAATTGAATCGATAGCTCGATACATACTTAAATAGCTCGTCATTACAACCCTTCAGTCAGTATTATGACCTAGCTGCTCACATCACTAATGTTGTGTGCGTTAATTTTATTTACTTCCAGAGTCGCTAAAGAAATATTTTTTCATTTTTCGTTTTGTTGAAGATGTCTGACTTTGGGCCTCATGACTACGGCGGCTATTATCGCTTATTTCACTTAGTTAACCATTTCCTCGTGTAACCAAAGAGTAAAAAGTCATTGTCTTAAGTTTGTTTCCAACATTGTTTTTCTAAAAGAGCTGTAACTTCTCTTTCCAAATGTTCAAATCGATACCATCATCGTTAAAAGTCATCAAGATCATCGTTTGCATATGTAAGAGATTGATGTTATCGGCATTTAATTTTTTTGTTCATAATTTTAATGCCAAAAGAACTTGCATTTCTATAAATAATTCTGTTTTAATAACACATGTACGTACGTATATAAAATGATCAATTCGACTTTAAATAGGAAAAAAAAAAACAAAAAAACAAAAACAATGTTATTTGAAATATTAAAATGCTTTGTTTGGCATTAATTTGTTTCAAATAAATTTGCACTGCTTAGCTGCTCATTAACATGATTAAAAAAGACTGAATGAATGAAAGTAATGTATGAATGAATGAATGCATGCATGCATGAACGTATGAATATATTTAATTAAGTAAACATATGATATAAATTAATATTAATTTATTAATGATGATTGTTTTTAATTTATTTCTGTAAAATAACTACAATAAATTCAAACTAATAAAATGCTGTGATTGTTTTCTTTGATGCCAATTTCATTGTTCGTTGATGCATCTTATATTGCAGAATATTTGCAAATTATCATTTGCACATCAATAAAATTCAACATTTTCACCTGATCATTTATCGATAATTAATGCCATGATTTCAACTGAATTTTATGTTTGTTTTTTTTTATTTTAAACTTTTCTTAAATCCGATCTGCTTCGCTGCCAAGTTTGCTTTGGGCAGCTTTGTTATGCTTGTATTATAATGTAGATTCGATGGGCTTTACAAATTCCATTTTTGTGGTTCTATGGAATGTGCTTTACTTCGTTGGCATGGATTACATACTTAATGCATAAGATAATAGGTTATTACAATCCTTCAGTCAGGGTTAATTTTATCCATAGGTTTAAAGGCGACTCTGAACAATAGTTCTTTTTTTTTGTTTTCATTTGCAATTTTTATTTGCACTCAGAGTGTTTGCCGGAAATCTGCTGAGGAGACGTCCCTGAAAAAATATTTTTTTCGCATATCGTTTTGAACGAGACGTCTGACCTTAAAAGAAATTGGAAGTAAGCGATATCATCATTTAGCTTTACAATCCAATTCCTATTGATCTTAATTTCCAGTATGGATGGGTATCCTTGCAACATCTCTTCTACAATTCTTGCCCTGAAAAATGTCAGTAGGTTGTTTGATATTAGTAAGGATAACGCTTTGACTAGTAATTACCGGGCATTTCCTTCTGATACACCTTAATACCGTCCAGATTCCAAGAATATATTCTAATGATTCATTCTCCTCAGCACAGAAGAAGTGGTCTTTGAGTCTGCAGTGCGCCTCTAAAAGATCAAACACAGCTGCACAGTCTCATGCATGTCCAAAATCTCGAATGGCGACAGTCTGTAGTTGTCAGTCCACGTTGATTTGGGCATAACATGACATTCAAAGGCGTAGAGTTCCGCTTAAATAATATCTACGGGAAAAAATTGAGTTATGATATGAGAAATCTTACGAGATATTTTCATAAATATCGCATGTTAAAGTTTATTCTGAATGAGTGCTACGGCATCTTAAGTTTCCATAATCTACTTTTGTTGCGAAGTGACACAGTTTTTCATATTCTAACAGGGGTCACGCTCTAAAGAGACGACAAATAATATTCAATTTAGTTAGCCTCCGTGGTTTATTGGGTATGTGTCGAGATCAGCCGTCAACTCTGATGTCTTGAAGAAGGAAATCTTTCTTTCGGTGTTCCTTTCTAATTATGCCCCTTCGATAGGAATTAAAGGATTTTCATGGCCAGAATCTAGCTGGTAGTGTATTGGATTATTAGACGTGAGGCCGCGGTTCACACCCTACGTCAGACATTTCCAACAAAATGAAATATGAAAAATATTTCTTCGGCAAGAACTCTGAGCGTAAAATAAAATTACCATGAAAAGTTCCTAAAAAATCTGTCGTTTGGAATCGAATCCACTAATGTGCAAAATAACACAACATAAGTGGTGTGAGAAGCTAGGTTTTAATCCTGACTGAAGGGTTGTAATGACCAATTATGTATGTATGTATGCACGTAATAGCCAATAATGTAATAAAATATTATTTTTGTTTAGTAGCTGCCATGCCATGCCCATCTGAAATATCGAATATATTTGCAGTTTTCAAACAAACAAACTAATGTAAACACGATTTAATGTAATGGATACATATGTATGTATTTGTAAATATCTGTAAATAATACATACAAATATTGATTTATGAGCATGTATTGTATTGCAGAAATTAAAAAAAAAATGAGAAAATAAAAAATAAAAATTAAAAAATAAAAACCACACACAAATATCATGTAATTAACAATTATTTGATGATTGGTTGCGGTTGTCATGATGATGGCTCTACATCATCATCATCATCATCTTCGTCATCATAATCATCAGTACTAATCGTGGCACATTATTTTATCCCATAAAACTCATATTAATTTAAAAAGACTCATTTTGGATCCTTTTTTTTGTATTTTTTTTTGTTTCTATTTTTATGACTCTGTTAGCACTTTTTATGTTAATTTTTTGTATGTTTAATAGTTTTTATTTTTGTTTGGTTGTGAGTATTTTTTATGCTTTCATTATTTAAATCAAATTCATGGAAATTATTAATTTATTTCTTTTATTTCTTTTCTTTTTATTTTTTTATTTTTTTTAATGGAATATTCATTTTTTGTTATTAAAAAATCACTTAAATAAAGTGCATGTGAAACAGCTTTGAGTGTTTGCCTACGTAAACAGAAAGGATGGCGTAGTGAGTTTTTTTTTGCAAGGCCTTTAAGAAGGCCTCTTATTTATATTTTCATATTTAACAAAATTATTGCATGCTCATTATGAGACATTGCGACAGATCAGTCATCAGTCAGGATTATGACCTAGCTTAACACACTACTTATGCTGTGTGTAATTTGATACATGCTTGGCTTGACTTTCATTATTAAGTCGACTCCGAGCGACAACTTTTTTTTTGAGAAACTTTTCATGGCAATTTTGTTTACTCTGAGAGTTCTTGCCAGAAATCAAGTTTCTCTCTTCCATAGGCTTTTTATTAAGTGCTTGCTTTGTAAATTGTTCACTACAACTTTTTATTTAAGATTACAACCTTGCTTCTCACACCACCTATGTGTCTGCGTGTGTGTGTGTGTTAATTTTATTCATGGGTAGTAGGATCTACAGTTTAATATCGATTTCGAAAACCAGATTTTTTGAGAAACTTTTTCATGGCGATTTTTATTTTTGGTTAGATTAGGACCCGCTTTTTGTTCACAGGCAAGTTCACTCGATAGCCGAGCTTCGGATGAAACCGTTCTTTATGGCGAATGGCTAGATCTTCTAATGTTCGGTCATCCAAAAACCGAGCCATAAAACGTGTTGTATCGATTCTGTTTTCTCCACATCATCACAGTTTCTGCAGTAATCCTGAAGGGATAGAACAAGCTTGTGAGAAAAACTGCTAATAGCTTAGTGTCTCTTTAGAATTCCTGTTAGAATTCAACAGAACAGTTCTCTTGTCGAACTCAAGTAGTTTCCTGGTTCTACCTGCTGTCTGCTGATGGCTAGGAATTTTGAAATCTTCTCCAACCAAGTATGTTAGACAATCCACCGGTTCGGGGTGGTGCGGTGGAAAACGTTTATGGCTAGAGCGGCAATTTTCATTTTAACTCTCCACAATTTTTTCTAAAAGACTACTCCGAGGAAGTTTATCCAAAGAATTTTATTTTTTATTCGTTTTGTTCAAAATGACCAGAGCCAGGCCTTAATAAGGCCTTAATAAGCCTTTCATTAATTTAGTTTTGTGTTAATAAATAATCATTATATTTTATATTATTTTATAAATAAATTGGTATTTTTAAATACTCAATATGGATATATGAATGTATGAATAATAGATAGAGATAATAGTATGATACAACATATTAAAATATAAATATATTATACAATATATATACATACAATAACATAAGTTAATAATAATAATACAGATATATAATGATGAGACAATAATCATCAAAGATGATAAGCAATATAAACAAATAAAATGCCAGAGACAATACACACAACTACTAGAATAGCATATTAATTACTCCAAAAAAGAAACAATATATAATACAATAGAACATATAATAAAAGGAAGAGACTATATAAATATATTATGCAGATAGGGATTAACTCATAAGCACAAACCTCCAGTATATAGATATAAATTTATGTTTATCAAAGCACACACAATACCACACAAAAACCACATGGACAATCACAAGAGGAAGATAAAAAATGACTACAATAAGGAAATAAATCACATAAGCAGTATATACAGAATACAATCTGAATACAACTATGACATAGACAACAGATAGAAAATCAAACAATACAGATATAATCTATACATATCTTATATACACAAAATATAATGATATATAGACATACACACAAACCAATAAATGAATAAGATAGTGCATGATATATATAATATTATATAATATAGACATAAATATACAGAGAGAACTGCAATTAGAACTAACGACGACTATAAATAATATAATATAAGAGAGAATACATATACATACATAGAGAAATAGATTACATATATAACATCCAACACAGAGACATATATAGTACAATAGCATAGAAGATAAATAATAATATGAACATGAGAAATATTTCATACATAATTCTTTTTGTTTGCAACGTCTAAGCTGGGTTTGAACCGTGGCCTATCTACCTACAAGACTACATTTGACTTAATCAATATATTTCATGTTGAATCATACCATTTGTAATGGCTTTGCAAAACTGATGTCTTGTGTGGCGTATTTGATTAGTGTTCCACCACAATAAATCTGATACTTGCAATAAATCCGCTGTCTGCTCATTATACGGTGTCTGTTTGTTAAAGTTTGAAATAATTTTTGTTGATTACCTTCAAGAAGAATACGAAATTAAGGAAATAAAATTTAACGTCAATCAGTTTTTTCTCTTAGCTTTTGCTAGAAAACTGCTGAAAAATGTTTTCCTTTTTTCAAGTTGTCAGAGTTAAGGTTTGAACTTTCTTTATCACACAGCAAACAATTCACTAGATTCAGAATGCTTAGCTAGTAAAGGAGCTATATTGGGAGTTAGTGAATTTTTTTCCCAAAATTTGTTAAGATTCTTTGTTACACACAAAACATAATGGGTTTTTACAAACACTCAGTTAGGATTACGACCTAGCTTCTCATAACACTTATCTTGTGTGTGTTAAAGTTAAAGGGAGTAGCTGGACCTACAGCAATTTTATTTACTCTCAGAATTTTTGTGAGAAATCTTCTAAGTGCTGAGGTTGTCTCGTTCGTTGAAGATGTTTGACCTGGGGTTTGAAGCATCTAATGAGCCAATACCGCACCTACTAGAATACGATCTTTTTATTTTATTTACACACATGCGTGCTTTTGAATTACTGTGCCTTGGGCCAATGTAATTGAATGATTATTTGCATGTGTGTTGGTTAAATGTAATTTATAAAAAAAAAAAAAAAAAAAAAATGAAAATGAAGAATAAAAATAAAAAAAATTAAAATAAATCAATATGTATTCAATAATAACTGCTGCTGATTTCAAACTCTATATATGGAATATGATATTATTGTGATTAATGTTTTAAGCTGTATGGTAGTTTTCCAAGTATAGAATTTTTTTTTATTAATTGTACGCTGCTTCATTCGATTCACTGTAACAACATTATTAAATCCTATGATTACCACAACATAAACTGAGGGGCAGTATTAATATTTTATATTACAAAGATATTAAATTTATTTGGTTTTTGTTTCTGTTTATTTATTTATTTATTTACTTGTTGTTTTTTTTAAGCCCTCACATTTAAATGCTTTATTGTCATGGTACTGTAATGTTTAACATTTAGTTCAATTCGAATATGAAATACCATATATGATAGATATTTTAAGTAAAAATATTCAATATTTCAGAGGTTGCCTAGTATTTTGATCTAAGCTAAGTATCAAAAAGATTTCGTAAACAAAATAGCCATGTAAAGTTTCCCAAAAAAAAAAAAAATCTGTCGTTCATTAGTCGACTTTAAACTATGGACCTGCCACTGCATGCATAAAATTAATACACACAACATAAGTGGTGTGAGAAATAATCTAATCCTGATTGGCAGCGTTAAATGACCATTATGTATGTATGAATAGGGGAATATAGACTCAGCAAGGACGGCAAAAATGTTTAATTTAGGCAATTAAAGCTGCATTTATCTAAAGATTTTTCGTGCATTTAATCGGAATTCGTGGAATCTGAAAACAGCCTGAGAATTGTCCTATCACCTTACACTTTCGACAACCTATATGGCCGGGCGAAAGACATCGTTTCTAAAGTTATATTTGTCGCATAATAATTTATTTTCATCTGTATCCTCATTACAATACTTTTATCAATTGAAAACTTTTCATACCTGCTGCACAAAATTGGTTACTTTTTATAACAATTTTTAGCCAATAAACCTTTCAAATGAACCTTAAAGTTATATGTATGTCTTATGTAAGCTATTTGGATACAAACATACGTTTAAAGTAAAACTTAAACAGATACCAGCAAAGCACTTAACCTTGATCTGGCAGCTGTTATATTTCATATGATCCGGGAAATCCCATAACAAAGAAATCCTATTACATCTATATTTTGTGCATGTGGAGGCGCTCAAAGCAGTACTCTTTGAGTAACATTTGCTGCCAAAAATGATTCAAAAATTCTGTAAATGAGAAGCCAAAAGAATGTTGGTTATGAGTATTGACGAAAAGAAATACCCAAAATGTAATCAACTCAAAATGTTTGGCATTTTGAATAGGTTAGGTTAGCGGATAACTTGTCTTTTTCAGGGAAGTTCACATCGATGGTAAGTCCACCTTGTCATGATATGTTAGCATTGAGTTTGAATTTATCCCGGACTCTCGATGAAACCCGGCCAAGTTTTTCTTAGTAGCGCATGTTTGCCACCATGGCCAAACATTTAATGTTTGTCACTCATACACCATTGACGCCTGTTTTTGTAGTGCAGGCGCACTCGCCATAAAAGGTGATCGATTTCGTTTCCTTTTTTTCATTGGCAGCTTCTGCAGTAACCTAATAGGGCAGATCGTCAGCGAAACACCAGTAGCGTAGCGTCTCATTAGAATTCATGTCAAAATGCGACCATTCTCTGATCAAACTCAAGTAGTTCCCTAGTTCTCCCGTTGTCCACTAGTGAACACAACAGCTTTTAAAATTCGGCAACCAGGTATGTGGACCCAACACACGGTTTGTTGAATTCAAACATTTATCCCAAAATTAAAGTTTATAATAAAACACACAACACACAAATTTAATAGTTACGAGTCAAACTATTCAATATAAAATATCACAATGGAGCCTGAGAGTTGTTTGTAACAGATATTTCACTCCCTTCTCCTAGAAAGAAGCTGTTGTTGTTATCTTATGGATAACATGGTTGAATCCAACTTTACTTAAAATTTTTTTGTTCTTTAACATGAATTTCAAACAGTGCAAATGAAACTCACACTTTAAACATTTGCTGGGTTATACATTTATTTGTTGTTTTAATTTTTGCATTTGTTTTTCGTTTTTTTTTATCCAATTTTAATTTTCTTTTATATATTTGTTGTTATTTTTCTGTTGTTTTTAGATGAAATATTTAATGGTCCCGTAGATATCGATAATCGATAATTTTAATAATAAAAAAATATTTTAAGCATGTATGTCTATGTATGTGTATGTTTATATGTAATGTGTATATGTACCAATATAATTGTTTTATAATTAAATACCAATAATATGATAACTTTCTTTATCATTTATCGATTATAAATATTATTTACAATAACATCAATGACATAATTTGTATACTTTTTTTCATTCCTCTTCTCTTTTTTTTGTGGTAAATTTTTTTTTTTAATTTTTTCTTTAAACAAACAAAATAACAAAATCTTATATAAAAAAAGATAAAAGGGTGTCACAAGTTAGAATGCATTTTTTTCATTTGCAAAACTTAAACGAAATACCACGTACCTTCTC
>QOCX01000426.1:94514-128482 GCA_005959815.1 Sarcophaga bullata | reverse complement strand
CAAGGAAGGACGCTGAAATCACAGCATATTCAGCATCCGGAAAGTGGTAATATTATTCACTAAACTTCTTATAAAAAACTATACTGTTTTAGTATTTTTTTCATTGTGGTAAAATTTCTATTTGCTGCCCCTTGATATTCGCCATCTTCCCCTATAAAAAAGTAATTCTAAAATGTTTTTTTTTTTTGTTGTTTTTTGATACGATTTTTTTATTTTCATTTTGTTAAATAAGTTCAAGCACATCCAGGTACAATAATATTATTGCAGTTCATGTCCGTATTTAAAATATTTGTCCAAAATATATACGAGAATACGAGAATCGAAATGAAATGAAAAGAGTTGTGGGAATGAAAACAGTACTTACTAGTGGACACCGACTGACCAAAAAGTTTGATGAGGGTGAAAAGTTTTAATGTGTAAACTTTTTCTCCATTGTTTTTTTGTTGTTGTTTTTTTTTCTATTTTTTTTTTTTAACGAACACATCTGCTAGATGTTAGTGTAATTCAAATAAAAAATAATAAAAAAAAACCAGAAACTATGTAAACTGTTGAATGAGCAGTAAATTATTATTATTTTAAGCAAATAATTCTGTTTTTAATATTATTTTTTAATATTTTTTATTATTTTTTTGTATTTAATAATAATTAAATAAAAAGAAAATAATTGAAGCAGATTAATATTAAAGAGTTGACTTATAATATCCATTAAAAAAAACTTAAAATAATAGAAATACAGGGGGGCCATGCAATTAAACAAAAGCGGTTTGAAATTAATTTTTTTTTGGTTCTGATTAGAAAAGGAACACTATTTCATTCATATGGCTTGTCCAGCTAACTTCACAGTACCACATACGATTGGCCATTTCTGTGCATTTTTTAAGTATATGGCGGCCTTATCTTGGCAACGGCATCACTAAGTGTTGACCTTCAAATGATCAATTGTGTCTGGTTTGTCGGCATAGCACTTTTGCATCACAATGAAACTAGTCTCAAGAACTTTAGGAAAAGTAAAAGGCGTGGACTGTTGGTCTTTCTCTGCGACCACATTTTGTGTGACATTTTCGTACAATTTCCGACCAAATAGTCTTTGCTTTGGAAATAAATTTCCAATAAATACCAACGTTGCTTCAAGCGTAAATCAATTCATTACGTTCAAAGGAGATAATATACTGAATTTTGTGACAGAATAGAATGACGTTGTCAAATACGAAACAACCTATAGATGGTCCAGCCGATAGGTTTTTTTCTTTCTTAATAAATAAAGACTAGATTGTCTAGTAATTAATCGATTATAGAGTGAATGAACTTTCGATTTAAATGGGGAATTTTTAAAATTTAAAATGAATTGCCTGCATTGTTTCTAAGTTAATGGACTTCTTGGAGCAATGTTAGTAGAGGTAGTATCTTATAAGAAAAGACGGCCGAGCAACTACATTACATTTAGCCATTTGGACAAAATAATAACGCCACCATTGTTATTCTTAACTATTGTTTACGCCATACTAGAACAGCGTACTGCATAATTTTGTTTGTTTGTTTTTTGGCTAAGAAACTCGATAAAAACAATACAAAAATAGGGCAAAATTGGAGCTTCTTTTCTTGGTATAGAAACCTATGATGTTTCTTACATTTAAATACAACACAAACACGGTACATTGAAAAGCGGCCATTGCTAGCTTAAAGCCAAATGGAGCACAAGAAAAAAAATCAATTCTTCCATAGGAATGATGATGATGATGATAACAAGACCACCAAGAGTGCTAATGATGGAGGCCTCCTTCCTACTCTGTTAGGAATTAAAACAGAAAACAACAAATTTGTTGTATTGTTTTGTTGTCCTTTGTTTGTGCGAATTATTTTGAATTACTTTTGATTTAACAAAAGCGAACAACAACAACTCCATACACAACAAAGGATATAATAAATGACAAGAAAAACAACACAAAGCAAATGAAAGAAAGAAAAAAAATTAACAATTCCAGTAGTTCTTACGTGGCGATGACCAGAAAATGCCACTTTTATTCCATTCTCAACAAACTATGAAATCATGGCCTAAATTTTCTTTCTTTGTGAATGTTTTTTTTTTTAAGCATTAAGAACTTAATGAAAACCGACATGTACGAGTATGTAAATGTATAAACGTCAGAGTCTACATACTTAAATACTGAATATTTAAGTGAAATTCAAATAATGCTGGCCACTGGAGTACAGCTTTATGCTGCTGGATATTATATTCATAAAAGAACGTAGCAGTTATCGGAAGATTTTTCTTTACTGCTCAACATACTTGGTCTGCTGTTTACTTTTGCGAACGGAATCCAACTGATTCATTGTCTTGTTTATAGCAAATCAAGTAACTCTAACAGTGCTTTAAAACAGCTATTAAAGTACAACGAATGTTCACTGAAGCTCAGGCTCACTATGTTTACTCGAATTCAATATGCAAACGATGGCGTATGTTGTTCCGAATTTCGATGGCTTTTGGGTTTCAAAAAAGAAATCCTGAGAGAAATGGAAAGATTATTTATTGAAAGCGTATAAGGAAAGCATTGTGCATATAGATGAAGTAGCATTCATCTTGGGAACCATGACCACCGTATATACTGAATTCGTTAAAATCAAGTGCAAGAAATCAAAGCAAAGATAAAGGCTGAAAGATAAAGGCTGGTCAAATATGAAATCTTGGCAAGATGGAATATTCGTGAGACCTCCATTAAGATGAGGAAGGATAATGGTAGCTAGGTTGGTTGCAATGATAGCTTTGATATAAAAGTCTACTTGCGCATGCATAGCGGGTTGATGAAGAGTTATGAAACTTAAATAAAATCGGAATTGTGTTTTAGTAAACGTTTCGCCGGCAGAAAGCCTATCTTTTCAGGACTAATGATATGATGGCCCTTTCATTTTCTCATTACTGTTGTCAACAGATACTGACGCCTTTTTTTGAAGGCATTGAATTGTATCACTTGATGCTTACCCATACACCGCCAGCGAACTCAGTTACAAAAATTACCGGCCAAGAATCTTAATAATCACATCAAGAGAAAAACACACTGTTTTCGCAGAAATTCTAGGCATCCTACAAGGAAAGCTATGACAAAAGATTCTTCTAACAATAATAAAAACAAATTAAGAAAAAACATTCTACTTAGGGACCTATTTCAGTTTCAGCATTTAAGGGTTATTAATTACAGGATCATGCGTTGAATTTATTCTGCGGTTATCGAACCCAACCTCCTATATGGTGTTGCTCCGGGAAACTGAACCTAAATATTTCTTTCCGACTGCTGCATTATGGTAGTGTGTTTCAGGCGGAGGTGATGGTCAATTACCGAGCCGCTCAATGGATCCTCATCAACGGCACTCCTTTCACATGCGTCTCGGTCTTATCCGAGTGTCAGGCCGCCAGGATTGTTAGGGAATATCGCCGCTGTCTCAACCTGCTTTCTGGGCGCTTCAGTGTTTCACTGGGCAGGGTCCCCAGAACTAGTAACATTCCGGGAAACTGTTGAGCCGACAAGCTCGCCAGTGCTGGCGCATTCCTTCCGAAATCCTCTTCAATCGACGTAGGTATGACACTTGCCTCTTTCAAGTTGACCATTACGGAAGGATTCTTTCGAGACTGCGTTTACCTGTGGCGTCACAACGGGCTGCTATACATGCTTAAGTGAGCTTTTTGATACCAGAAGCTATCACTCCGACCTAACCTAACCTAACCTAATCACAATTTTTGTATGATTTTTTGTCCAATGTGAAGCTAAATGGACGCTATACTTGAAGTGCACTAAATGATACCCTCTGGGCTGGGATTTCAACTATGGCCTCGCATCCAACACACTACCTACTAGGCAGAAAAAGTGACTACTTCGTGGGCACGATTGTTCATATTTTTCTAAAATGTATTATTATTAGTACAGACCTCATCTGATTAAAATTCTTTTTTTTTTTTTCAAAATAAAAAGTATTTATACACAGAATATATCGTTATATGAACAAAATAACATTAATTAATTGAAAAAATAAATAGAAACTGAATTGAATAAATATTGTTGCAAATACTACGTGTATTGCAATACATGTGTCTTACAAGCACTTGAATATTCAGTCCAATACCTATCTCCCGATAAGTGTATACATGCACACCCATTTTTGCCAGGTCATACATATAATACATGTCAGAGATCTTTTTAGATGTGAGTGTATGTGTGATGTGTTAAAAATTATTCAAAGGATTAAATACACAAGATTTTTCATTTATGGCTTAAAGTACTAAAGAAATTGCAACATTCTAATGAAATTTCATACGTAGTTTTACATGCAAAAATAAACAACACAATCATTTGCACCTACACATAAAATATTTCTCTCACACTATGTCTTTCTCTTTTTTGCTCCTTTCTTAAGGTTTTTATTTAACCCTTGCATTGTCTTTTAAAAGCAAAAGAATGAGTTATCGGCAGAAAAGTTATTTCTGGTTAGGGCTTGTTCAAAGCAATAAGGGTATCGTGCAAAAGGTTATAGATTGCTCAACCGCATACACTTTATCTAAAAGATTCCAAATGTATTACACTAATTGGATGAATGAAGCTTCAACAAGACTATCAAATTTCTAAAGGCCCTGTTGGACAACTTGATACTTTACAGCCATGCGTAAAAACTTACAGGATCAGGAAAGCCTAGACTAAATTCACCACGCCTGGGCCAAGACCTCATATGGCGAGTGGGCCATTTAAAAGTTTAAAAAATGTTTTACTTTGATGTGAAGTACAATTTTTCCATTTAGAAATGGAATATTATTTCATTCATATGGCTGCCTTAGCTGGCCTCATAGTACTTCATTCGATCGGACCAAATTTCGTGCTGTTTTTCGAGTGTTTGTGGTTGTATCTCGGGAATGACATCACGAATGTTTAATGCTCAATGGTCTATGGTTTGTCGGCATATTACTTCTCTTTAATGGCGGCCCATAGAAAATAGTCCAACGGTGTCAAATCGCAGCCTGTTGGCGGCCAAATGATATCACCACTTGGCTAATTAAACGGCCATCAAAAGTTTGACACAATAAATCGATTGTGGCTTGAGATGTGTGACAAGTTGCGCTATCCTGTTGAAACCAAATACTGTTCATATCAATACCATGAAGAGCGGGTACAAAAAAATCAGTTATCATGGTGCTTAACGGTTCCGCCATCCTTTTTTTCAAAGGAATATGGGCCAATGATGCCTTCGCTTCACAAGCCCTACCAAACAGTCACTCGTTTATTGGCTTCTGTAAGAACTCGAGTGGGTTTTCTGAGCCCTAAATACAGCAATTTCGCTTATTAACGTACCCATCAAGATGAAAATGAGCTTTAACTGAAAAGATGATTTTTTCTTTTGGCAAAATCGGCATCATCGCGCAGTTTTACGTTGGCCCATCTAGCAAAGCTCAAGCGTATACGTCGGTCAAGCGTAAATCGATTTGTTACGTTCAGTGGCGATAATAAAGTGATGCTTGTGATAGAATTCAAATTTAAACCAATAGATGGCCCATCATTTACTACCTATGTCACTCCAAAGTGTTATTAATGCATGGCAGTATGCTATCCAGGAAGATCCTAAAGTACTTAGATTCCAATAAGCATGGCAATAGACTTTCAAAGGAAATTGTTTTCGAATGATAAATGAAATTTACCACATGATAACATATAAAGCCTTTTAAGGCTTTATTTGTTTCTGATTTATTTGAATCAAGTCCGTATAACCATATCTGTTACCATCAATCTATCATTTGTTTACTCGATACGAGTAGAAAATTCGTATGCAGGATACATGATACCGTCGATATGCCTAAAAACCATTGAAAAATATTGAAGCATGTTTTGTAGGCTCAAAACAATAACAGAGGCTCAATTTTTCATGGACTCAATCGACAAAAAATGTGAAAATGTGTAGGTTGTTAACGATTTAATATCAATAAAGGAAACCTTTACTAATTATTGTAAAGAGGAAATGAAATTTCTTAAAAACAATTTTGACCCACGATACTAGAATGGGTTAAAGGATCAGGGAAATTACTGTACATACTACGCACATATTAAAATATTGTTTGCATATGTTTTGTTGTTATAAATTTAGAATTTTACATAAACAATGTAATGTTTTCATTTCGATCTATGTGTGTGTGTGTGTATGTGTGTACAGGTGTACGAGTATGTGTAATTTTTACACATGTAATGTAAACAACAAATGAAAGTACTATTAAATGAAAATATTTTTATGGTAATAAATGGTTTCATATGGACATCTCTTAAATGCTTTTCTGGCCAAAGTAATACAGAAAATAACAAAAACAATTTATAAGTTGCAACAGGAAGACTAATAATCGACTTTATAGGCTTTAAACTATAATAACAATAAATATCTGATAGTGTTTCCTATTTAAGAAAACAAAACGAAAGCAAAATATCTTCCATTGATTCAATAAATGTTAGACAGAGAGATTGTATTGAAAAATAATGTGTGGATTGGGGTTAGGTAATGTAGTTAGGGTAAACCGAGGGTTCTGTTTATATTTGTAATTAATTTTCTACCAAATAGAAAAATTGGCTTATGGGAGTAAATAAAATTGCCATGAAAAGTTTGTTAAAATTCTGTCATTCGGAGTCGACTTTGAAATGTAAGTCCCGTTACTCATGTATGAAATTAGCACACACAACATAAGTGGTGTCAAAAGCTAGGTCGTAGCGCTGATTGAAGGCTTGTAGTGATCAATTATGTCTGTACTCTTATGTATTCCTAAACTCTGCATTGCTCTCACCACAACCAATGCGTCAACGTCATGAGCAGTGATTCTATACTACGAGTATTCTTACTTCTTTAAGTTATTGAACTGCAGTGTAAGGAACTACTCCTTCTTTTTTAACTTGCCACTGGTCATATGCATTTTATTTACTTGAATTTCATTTTTTTTTCATGAAAAACATTTTTACACTGCCTCTCATAATGTTGCATTTTTTTTTTATCAAATTTCCCTTGGAAATGGTGTAAAATTCATAAAATAAACAATTTTACTGTATAACATTGCACACTTACCCCTGGCTGGTATAGGATCCTTTTGTGGTGTTCCTAATTCAATTTCTTTATATTCCTGATACAAATCACCAATTTGTGCCGTACAACGTAATACTAAAGCACCACCTGAGGCTGAACTACTACTGCTGCCACCACCATTGTTGGCAGATGCATATGAGGCACTGCCATCTGTGGTGCCACCTCCATTTAAAGCATTTATCATGTGTGAATTACTACTGCTGCCAATGGCAGTTGCTCCGGCAGCTGCAAAATGTATTGCCTGCAATTGTACTTTAAGACTCAGTCTCGACGCAATTAAATTGTCAACTGTTCGAACGTACTGGGTCTCCTCTGTAGATACCTGTAAAGAAGATGATAAAAAAAAAATTACAAAAAAACACACACAAATTTTAAATTACAAAACGAGAGAAAAAACAACAACAACAAAAACAAAATGAAGAAAACATATGAAAAACAAAAAATGGAAGCAAAAAGAATTCTAAGTGAATGCATTTGATAAATGGTCCTTATTGGTTATACTCACTGTAAGACACAGTAATCGTAGTTTAAGGATATTAGAAAACTCTTCTAAGAGGAGATGGAGGTAAATATTTTAAAAGCATTTTGTTGTTGTTGCCTTCGGTTCTTGGATAGGCAATACAAAATGAACAGAGAAATGAAACATGACTCTCCCTCCATAGAAGAGAAACAGGCAGAAAAAGTGTTTCTAAATACCATTACGAAACCATCACCATATTGAAAGAGAACACAGAAAGGGGGCATGAATTGGAGGCTTTTTTTCCACAATTTTCATTACAATTGTTGTTACTGTGATACAGTTATACAGTTACTGATAATTCTTTACTTTTTCTTCAATTTCTTTAGAGTTTCTCTACATTCTTCAAAATGGGTATGAAGCTTAAGAGTTCTTAAATGTACGTTACAGTAACCAAAAACTATGTGAAACAAAAGATTTTTAAAGAACTTCTCACATTAAAGGTAGAGAATATCTATGATAGAACTATTTTGTACATATCATTACCAAATATCTGGCGTAAAAACTCTGAGAGAAATAAAATTGCCATGAAAAGTCTCTCAAAAATCTGCCATTCGAGTCGACATTGGACTGTTGGACCTAGACTCATGCATAAAATTAGGGACACTAATTTAAGGTGGTGGGTGGCTAGGTCGTCCTGGTTGAATTGTTGTACTGATCAATTATGTAATTCAAGCCCCTTAACTGTCTTTCTTCGCTTGCAAAATTACGTACTTTGCCACAAAATAATAAACATGCGTGAACCAAAAATTCTTCTCGAAAGAATTTCGATTATTCGTCTCTTATGGATTCAAAACTTCTAAAACTCCCATATCACTTATTTTTTCGGATATATGTACGTCAATGGCCACAGAACTACTAAAAAATTTTTAAAGATCAATTTTTTTTATTTCTTTGCTTTGTTTCACTTTCACAGGCCAAGATCTTCCAAATAAGCACGTTTATTGTAACAAATTCTAGGTTAACAGGGTTGCCAGGTTGTGATCACCAGTCTTTTATTATTTCTTTGTTTTGTTTCAGTTTCATAGGTTAGGAATTTCCAAATAATCTCATTTGCTGTAGCGAATTCGCGAATAATAGGGTTGCCAGGTAGCCATCATCAGTTTTTTTTTTTATTATTTCTTTGCATTGTTTCAATAATCTTAAGATAATTCTGAATTCTGAATATATGGCGCTGCTGTTATTTTACTACATAATGAATCTGCATGATGAATCTTAATCTTAGAAGTGATAATTTTACCATAGAATAGTACTTTATGCTTCTATTGTTCTGACAATATTTGAAGGAAGGATTAGCTTTTTAATGCTTCTTTTAGAGCGAGATGTTATGTTTTATTCAAAATATTTTCTTTTAATTGATCCTGAAAGAACTGTTACTTCTAACTAAGGGAGCTACGAACGAAGGATAATTGAATTTTTTTGGCCTAAGTTGACGATATGAAGTTATCTTGAAATGCAAACAGTGGCCATCCTTACAGGTCATTGCATCATGGGAAGACGCACGGAATGAATACAGCTCTTTTGCCTTGGTTGTGGGCCTACTGAAGAGGTGGAAACTGTTATTCACTTTTTCTGTCAATGCCCACCTATTGCAAGGTGCAGACTTAGCTTATTTGGTCCTCCATTCCCTTTCAGCTTAACTGGGCTATCATCCATTTATATTAGGGATATTGCTTCGTTTATTAAACTTTCAGGTTGGTTTCCAGCATATGATAGTCGTACTTTTATATTTAACACCGATGTGATTGGTGGAATTCGCTAACCTGTGGCCAACATTTTTTTTATTTTGTCTACTGTACTAGTATTCAGTTTGTAAAACTGTAAGATTCTAACCGTAAGTAACTGTTACTTAAGAGATACATATTAAATTGAAATTGTTTTCTTTTATCCCTTCTTCTTCTTCTTTACTCATATTTGTTTTTATTTTTTGTTCGCCTGTAGCTTATACAAAAAGGACGAATAGGCTTATGTTTCTTATTGTTTATTCACTTACCCCTACATGGGTATATATAGATAGCAACTTGTGGGGGTACAGTAAGAATATTAAGGCATTGACTTTGTAAAATACAAATACAAAAACAAAATAAGAGAATTAATAAAATGAGAAATATTGCGCAAAAGGATTTATCAACTTTATAAGAAAATTGCATTTTTTCTTGTTTTGTTTTGTATTTTATTCCCTTACTGATCGGCTTTTAAAGCAACAGAAGAGAAACAAATTTTTTATGTTTTTTTTTTTAATTTCCTTACGCTTACAGAAAATATTTTCTTTTTGTTTATATTGCCTTTCATTTTGAAAAGAAGAATAGAAAATAGAATATTTGTGTAGTCCTGTTGCAAAATTAAAATGCTGGCATAGCCCAAATGAATTCTACATGTCCAGTGTACAGAATAAGAGAGAGGATATCGAATGAAATATTAAATAATTTTCAATCATTTCCTGGTTTGAGTTGCAATCACGTTTTTTGTGCATGTTTATTACTTATGTTAGTTGTTTCATATTCTTTATCCCTTTCTTTATGTTCTTGTTTAGATAAACAATTAATCAAAATGTGTTTTGATGTTTTTGTTTTTGTTTTTTTTTTGGGAACCAAAATTGAAATAACTTATCTCCTTAAAAGGATGATAAATTAAAAAAAAAACGTAAACGAATAAATAATGCTAGAAAGTATTAATCAATGTTGAAGAATTCAATGAAAAAAGAATTTAAAATCATAAATTACCACACACTTGTTTTCGTCAGAAGTCTTAAAGCCATGAAAGTAACACGAACATTTCTTATTAAATCTGATGTCCATTGAAATTCTGAAAAAATGTTGTCACTCTTTCTAATGGAAAGCAACTTATATTCCTACACCGAGTATATGTTTTCACTTGGACTCTAACATACGATATTAGCTTGTAATCTAAGGTCCACATGTTTAGTTCGAAATTTAATTAAATGATACGACATTTAGTTCCATAAACCATAATTTGCCATTACAACCCTTCAGTCAGGATTACGGCCTAGCTTCTCACACCACTTATGTTGTGTGTGTTAATTTTATACATGAGTGAAGGGGCCTACAGTTTAAAGTCGATGGCAATTTTATTTACTCTCAGAGTTTTTGCCAGAAATCTGCTGAGAAGAAGCCGCCGAAGAAATTTTTTTTTTCATTTTTCGTTTTTGATGTCTGACCGCGGATTCGAACCCTGGCCTTTCGTCTAATAAGCCAACACACTTACCTAATAGACTACGGCACTACATTACACATTTAGTTCACTTTTTTTTATAAGACCAACACTCGGAGAATGTCTTCTACTCATGCATTGCATTGTGTTAGAATTAGAAAAAAAAATGGTTTTAGGAAGGTGTTGTCTTTCTGAACATTAGAATTGAATTTTTCCATATTATAAGTGGCAGAAAAGGTCTCTACAGAGAGCGATTTCCGCATGCGGATAGTCCAGCTAAAAAACGAATTCTCTATGTAATACAGTGTGTAATTCACTAGCCCATTGACCACAAACGGATGTGCTCTGCGAGAAAGACGGGTATTACCTAAGAATATTGGTTTTTCGGGAACAAGTCCCTTTATCTCGCTATAACAAAATCTGTACTAGTAGCAATAGAACAATGGAACGTATTATGCCAATGCAAGAGCTGATTGTCATGGTTAATCTATACCGTAGTCTTCCTACTAAAAATGTTTGAAAAAACTGATGGGTTCCTACACGCTTCTTGTCACCGATCTTAATTTGATGGCGACTAACATCCAAGAATATGATTAAGAATACCAGCGAAACCCAGTTCACATGCCATCTTTATGCGTTCATACGTACATAATTTGTCATTACAACACTTAAGTCAGGATAATGTCCTAGCCTCTCACAATACTTATGTTATATGCATTTATTTATAAATGAATGGCGGACCTACTATTTAAAGTAAACTCCGAATGACAGATTTTTGAGAAACTTTTTTGTTTTTTTTTACTTTCATAGTTTTTACCAGAAATCTCCTGAGAGGAGGTCATCATATCTTGTTTTGTTGGATATATCTGACCTGCGGTTTGAACCATAAACCCACGCGTAACAAGCGAACACACTACCTACTACACTATGCGACTTCAAGTATAAAATGAAATGTGAAACATGTTGCCATCTTGAGTCATCTTATGTCTGACTCTACAGTTTCATGAATCGAATTTAAAAATTTTGTCCAATTTTTAATAACTTAATAGGCCACACAATACTGGAGCAATGTTTTATAAAAGCGGCGTTCTTGTTCATTTTATTTTAAACCGACCGTCAGAGCATTTATCTCAAACAAACCGCTTTCATCTTTAACGGTTTGCTGTTATTTCCAGTGAAGGGCGCACTACTACTACTACTACTGTACTGCCTATCTATGTACTGAACTGTTTATTCCTATATTAACGATATTTATTACCATGATTTTGAATTTCTTGGTTCTTATCTCAAAAACCAAAATTTGCACTAGTTTTTACAGATCTTCTACTTTCGTGTACTTTTAACATCTTCTTCGAATATGTTGCGAAAATCAAAGACCTCACATTGGCTTGAGAGATTGCAAGTCTTCTCTTCTATTTCCTCCTCTATTTCAAAATTTAAAAACTTTTGCTTCAAAGTTAAGGTGAACATTTAAGCTGAAAGCAATTGTAAGAAACTATTGCTTTCACTGTAAGGAACTATTAGGTTTGCGTCCTTGCATATGATGCTTCTGATTCATGTTCCTTTCTGATGTAAAACTATTCTAGTCACAGTCTCCCAAAGGTATTGAAAAATTTCTTTAAACGAACGTTGTTTGACGATAGAAAAGTTGTTTTTTTTTTTTAATTTATTTTCATCATAAATTCTGAAATTATTTATAAAAAGTAGCAATATTTCATTCGCTTTCCAAAGCATTTTATTTTAAAAATCAATTTTTTTTATTTTGTTGTCCTTGTGTTGCCATGTGATTTTAAAACATAAAGTGTCCTTGCAATATTAAGAAAAATATGATAGCAGCTCTCAAAAGCAATTTTCTAGCGCATGTATTGAAAATGTTTTCCTTTTTTCCTTTTTTTTTTTTAATATTTCACGACACACGTTTATGCTGTTGGCTGGTGCATATTTATTCTCCGTCTTGTTGTATTTTCTTTTGTTATTTTCAATAATTTTTGTTTTTTTTTTGTTGTTTTATTTTTATAGACTTTTTCATCTTTTTATCGACTTTTTATTCAACATTTGTTTTAAGCTTTTATGTATGATAACAGTCAAGTACAACACGTTGTATCAACACTCAACAACACTGTCTTTATAACATCATGTTTAACGCAGCGTTTTAATAGCAGCCAGTATTGTCAACTGAATATTGGGTGTAAGAAATTTCTGTGTATGACTTGTTTAACTGTTTAAATGTTTAAGCCATTAGCAGGTTCTACTACCCAGTATAAATATTTTGGCTGTCTTTTTTTGTTGTTGTTGTATTTTTCTGCCTCGCTTAGAGAAATGCGCATTATTTATTTGTATTTTATGGATTGTAAACGTTTTCAAATTGAGTTCGTTTGCTGAAAGAAATGCTGTATGCATGTACGTACATGGGAACATCAATAAAGAATTTTGTTTATGCTGTCATTGCTTTTACAACAACAACAACAATAACAATTTTTTTTTTATACTGTCTTTACCACCACTTGAAAGGAATTAAATTTCAAAACCAACCAACACTCTTCACTTGCCGAACCCCTTAGAATAGTCATACAACAACAAATATTATCAGAAAATACGCTAAACAGTAGAATAACAGCACGGCAGCATGGCATTTATATTTCAATGGAATGTTTATGTTTTATACACACTTGCAAGTCTATTTTGTATTCTAAAATGTTTGTACTTCGAGATTAAATTTCATAAATTTTTTTTCGCTCTTTTTCAGCAAACATTGTATATTGAAATGTCAGTGAACCCCGTCTTAGAGAATGGAATAAATTTTCAATAAATAAACAGACACTGGTACGGCCATGTTGTAGACTTTAATAAATGATTTTAAGGATTATTATCCCTTAATAGGCTGTTTTATATTACCTGACAAATTATGGCCATCTATTATCATTATCAATGAAATAATGAAAAATAACAACAACAAAACAAAAAACAAAAAACAAACAATTTTTATTAACAAATATATTATCGATGAACATGAACATAATAATGTGACCACAATCAGCTGGTAATAGAGGCATTATATATGACTTCATATTTTATTACGCTTTTAGAACTAAGACGGCATACACTGAAGGTGGATTCCATACTTTCGCTTTGTTTAAATCCCATATCATAAGATGAATAAGTATTCCATTTAAATATGCTTTTCAATCATCATTCTCCGTTCATTATAAAAGGTTGAAGTTCTTGGCATAGTTTTATTATTCGTTATCCGAATATTGCATTTTCTATAGTCTTTTTGACAGTGTATTGAGGTTTTTGGTCTTCAAAAGTTCATTTAAGGTGCTGTGGACTTGTGTGCTCGACTATTAGCGTAAGGGCTGTAGGATATAGAGACTCAGAGCAGTTTGTAAATGATTAGATATGATTGAAATCGCCATAGTGTTTGCTTATAAGAAGTGAGTCCACAGTTCAAACCATATGTCAGATATCTACAGTAAACCAGTTTAACAAAGGTGGTTAAAATTTTATGTTGAAAGAGATGTTCGTACATTAACCTTCCTTCGATTGTGGCATCAGATCGGTGGTAAGTTGTAATATACTCACATCAATACCATGAAGAGTGGGTACAAACAAATCGGTTATCATGGTGCATAATGGTTGTATCGTCTATATTATCAAAGAAATATGGGCCAACGATGCCTGCGCTCCACAAGCTGCACCAAATACTCACTTATAATGTATGCATTGGCTTCTGTAAGATCACAATTGGGGGTTTTCTGAACCCCAAATACGGCAGTTTTGCTTTTTAACGTACCCACCGAGATGAAAATGATTTTCATGCGAAAAGATGCTTTTTTTTTTTTGAAAAATTGACATCATTGTGCAATTTCTTTTGAATCAATTGAACTTTATAAGGCATCATAACGAGATTTTTTCGCAAATTCAACGTAAACTGGTGCGTCAAATATTCAATCTTGAGAACATCTTGTCGTATCAGCAATGAAACTAGTTCATGACTAATCGCAGTAAACTTGCATATACCGTCTTTGTTGTCCTTTTTGCAACTAAATTTTGTACGAACTTTTTTTTTGTTGTTAAAAGAATACTGTTTCGTACGTTCAATATTTAAATTGGTGGCGTATACTTAATGTGAAATGTAAATAAAAATTACTCATACGCTTTAGTTAACTTGAATACTTTGTTTTATTTACACTTTCTGGTACAATATACCCAAGGCTGTTGTTCTTTTTGTTGAAAATGTTCATTTAAATCGTATTCGTTTCTTTTCGTTTTTTTTTCTCTCTCTCTCTTAACATTTCCTTATTATTTTGCAACTTTTACTTGAATTCTTTCATTCTATTTTTATGTTCTTATGCATGTATGTACGGTATGTATGTATGTACGGTATGTATGCACAGTATGTAAAATACTTGCATGTATGATTATTTGATTGCCTTTAGGGAAATTTTCTAAAACAAATCTTTCAATTTTTCTTTTCGTATTGAAACAGAAATGTGAACTCATACACACATACACACATACATGAATGCCAGCAACTGAAGCTAACCATACACTGGTATAACAAGCAGCCATGATGATTAGTTTTAAAGTGAAGTTTTTTCTCTTTCATGTGCTTAAGAAACTTTCATGGGATTAAAGTATGGAAATATGAAATTTGCATTTGACAAGTGACCCAGTGTGTGTCGCTCCCGGTATNGTGTGTCCCTGGTGATTGTCAACAGCAAACGAAAATAGAAAATTTAATTTTATTATGCCACAAATTACATTTAAATTATAATTAAGAAATTAATTGCAAACAAATTTTCCTCTCCACTCTCTTTTTTATCTTTTTGAGCATTTTCTTTTAAGTGACATTAACATACAAAGCACACAAATCCTTGACTTTGTGTTCAGTTTTTGTTGTTGTTGTTTTTTACTATGTATATAAAATGTGTATGCCATTAGAAAAGTTACAAAATTTTTTAATGAATTTTATTTATAATAAAATGTTGAGCTTGCTACCTCTGTCGTAGACAAACTCTTTTAGGATTTCAATAGGCGATTATCCTTACTTATCCTTCTCGTGATTCTTTATGACCCAGAAACATGGACAGTGTTATGTAGCAATGATGAATGCTGACTTTGGAATATACGAGACAACAGTTCGACTAAATATCTTTGGTTCCAGTGTCATTTGACGATGATTTTCACAGTGAACCAGCATTGAGCTGGATATTCTTCATGTTCTATACTACTTTGGCCATCTTGTATGGCCGGAGAAGTATATTCCGGGGAGAAGGGAATTTGATGGGACTTCGGTGTTAATCTATTACCTGCATTAGAAGGACCAACCACCGATTGAAATGATCAACTTACAAAAGAGAGCATTAATTAGAGGCGCCTGTAGGGATGTGCAAAGGCTGGCTAATTAAGACGTAATTAAGAAGTATGCAGGCAATGGCTTTCCTCAGAATTAATAGCATGCAATGACCTTCCACTAGTAACTTACATTTAGCCGAGAAGTTTCGATAAAAGTTCACTATTTCCGGAATTCCCTGGTTAACTAAACAGTCAATGAAATTCTTTTAATCAAGTTTCTATAGGTAGACAAACTATACTTTTCTTATCAAGATGGAAGTATTTATAAGACAATCCGATATATGTATACTGGTAAGTCAAGACAACTGACAGCAAACGATAGATTTATCATAAGGCTTCACTGTAATTTCTAATTCAGCTTTACCAGCTCCACATAAATTCATTATATGTGCTGCATAGATGAAAAGCAGCACTGAAGAGTTGCATAAAATCAATGACCTTAGCGAATACGTGTAAATATATTTTTGTATTAGGTGTAGTGATAATAATTTTATTGAGTTCTAGTTTTCCTTTAGAGCTGGAAGCGTGTAAAATCTCAATGTCAATGGCTGTGAACTGTGGCCTCACATCTAATAAGCCAACACAGTACATACTAGACTAGGGCTATGAAAGTCGCCCTTTAAAAATTTTCCTTTTTAATTTCTTTCTTTTTCATACGAAATAATTTTTTCAATTACCTAATAATATGGAATTATTTCGATGTGCTTCAAGGATGACAATTTTAAATAAAAATTTGCAGTCCGATTGTGATTGTATTTCTTCATTGCGTTCTCTTTTTTTTTATTGAAATTTTATAATCATTTGAATACTAGTATTAAATACTTTTAAAATGCTTCCATAATTTTATAAATTTTTTTTTAATTAATTATCAAACAATTTTTAATCCTTTTTTTTTTAAAACGTATGTTTTAATTCCAAGTCATAAATAAAAAGGCTTGAATTAAAAACACAAACGCAATAAATCTTGTATTTTAAATAAAATTTCATAAAAAAAAAATGTGTCAACATTTTATATGTTTGTTGTTAAATTAAAACATTTTAAATAAAATTAAAAAATAAACAGAATAAATAAAAGCATTTTGTTTGTATGTACATTGTATATTTAAACTTCAATTAAGTTCTGTATTTTATAACACAATATAAAATGCCTTCATACATACTTAATTACTTAAAAATGTCATATTTTATCACTGTTCATACTCTCTCCCTCTCTCTCTCTCTTTCTCTATCTCACTCTCTCTTCTTTTCATTTCCTATCTCCCTCTGTTTCTTACAGAGACTCCGCCCTCGAAGTTTGTATTCAAAATTATTTTGTCTTTCCTGCTTGACTAGCTAAAGTAAAGATTTCTGTAACTGTGTGTGTGTGTGTGTGTAAGGGTTTCTTACAAAGTAAATATTGCCTATGACCGCACCATGGAATAGATATACCTTTGTGTAGGTAAATGTAAATGTAATAGAGTAATGTGTTAGTAGAATTCTAAGATGTGTTAAAAACAAATTTCTTAGAAGTATTTTAATGTGTTTGTTTGTCTGTTTGTTTACTTGTTTGTGCTTGCAAAGAGCAAAACCGCCATTCATGTGGAAGCGTGTACAAGGCAAAGGAAATACAAAAACACTTTAGGCTTGCCTAACGGTTTTACATTAATTATTAAGTCTTCAGTCACTATGCTCTTACTTATAAACATACACAGTCATAGACGTTCGTTTGACGGCAATACGTATACTTAATTAATTAATTAAGTCATCCCTAATGTAGTTTTTATTTTAATACGTAATATGGTAACCCCATTACGTATGAGTAATATTTAATTTCTACATACATAGTGTAGGCCATTTTAAAAAGTTTAAATTTTCAATTTAACCAAACAAAAAAGGTTGGAAATATAAGCACAATAGTTGCGGTTAGAAATGGAATATTATTTCATTCAAATGATTGCCACAGCTAGCCCCACAGTACCTCATTCGATCGGAACAATTTTCGTGTACTTTTTCGAGTGTATAAGGTCAAGTGTTGGACTTCAAATGCTCAATTGTTTCTAGTTTATCGGCATGACACTTTTCTTTTTAGAAAACAGACCAACGGTTTGCAATCGACGCAATAAATCGATTGTGGTCTGGGATGTGTGGCAAGTAGCACCATCCTGTTGAAAAGAAACTTCGTTCAAATCAATACCATGAAGAGCGGGTAGTAATAAATGGGTTGTCATGGTGTGATAGGTGTCTCCAGTGGCCGTAATGGTTGCACTGTTCTCATTTTCAAAGAAATATGGGCCAGTGATTACTTTCAGTGGAGATAATACATTGAATTTTGTGACAGCATAGATTGACATAAGTATTGTCAGATTCGAAATCACCAATGGTTCAAATTAAAACAGATTATTGATCCACCCAATATACTTTTGGCCATTAAAACCCTTCAAGCAGTGTTACAGCCTTTCTTTTTACACCATCCATGCTGTGTATATTAAGTTTATCCAAAAGTTTTGTGGGCTACTGTTTGAAGTCCACTCTGAACGACAGAATTTTGAAATACTTTTGATGGCAATTTCTTATTTGCTCTCAGAGCTTTTGCCAGAAATCTGCTGAGAAGAAGTCGGCGAAGAAATACTTTTTCTTATTTCGTCTTGTCGGAGATGTCTGATCTGGGGTTACGGAAAAAATAAGATTCTTTCCATTCTGAACATTTCAGTGTGGGCCAATGCATATAGTTTTCCCACCTGCATATCCTGATTATTCGTAGCTTAGCTTAGACTTTATTTTCTTGTATTTAATCCATTGAGTAGTACCTGAGTGTGATATAGGCGCTAGATCTCATAGTAGTGGAATGATCAAATTTCTTCTTCATGTCTCAAGAATATTAAAGGATTTTTAGTGGCATCATATCGAATTTGGTTTCTCGATTCTTTCATTTTTAATCTCCTCTCGATGGTGTTTTAATTCCAAAGTTTTTGATAAGTTTTTGACAATTTTATGTCACTTTTTCAGAATGTTATATTATTTCTGCAATTCTTTAGTTAAAATATCCCTTTTCCTTTTGATTATCGATTAAACACCTTCTCGGTGTTAGTTAATCGATTTACTGAGGCTCAAACAGTTTACTTAATATTTCTACAAGATTTTAAGCATTTTCATAAAAAATGTTGAATTAAAAACTTAACCGCCTATTTGAATGCCGAAGAGCACAAACGAATTAAGTTGTTTAGCTACTGCGGTCAAACGATTGTGTTACCTAAAACTACAAGTCCACAAATGCAGATTTGCTACCAAGGAATTTAAAAAATAAACAAAATAAAATGAAAGTAACGGTTAGAGGAACCAATCGAAGTGCGGACAAACGATTGTCTATGACTGTGTAAGAAAGAAAAGAAACAGCATAAGTAGAAGAAGCAAAAAGAGTTTGTTTTGCTTTGTTTTTATTTTTGTTTTGTTGTATAGAAAACAATGTTTTGCTGTAAACACCAGCGCACTAAATCGCAACAGTGTCTATAGACTGGAAAACTGAATATTTCACTGTGTGGGACTAAATGAAGCACAAGGCTACAATTTGCTTTCGAATGGAGTGGAGCCATCTAAACAACAACAACAAACATATAACACTTATGTAAAAACTTTAGTAAATGTGTATATGGGTGTGTAAGTGTATATATGTAGGTGTGCGTAAATGAGTGTTTTTTCTATGCTTTGTGTTCAAGCGTGTGTAATTTTTGAAGAAAATTTTAACAATGAGTTTGAAATTATTCTTCTTAGACTTCTTTACAAGGCGGTGTTTTAATATTGGCTTCATAAAAAGTTAACACACACAGCCATATACATACTGTGTATATATATGTGATATACATACATACCTATGAATATATCGTTTGTTTTAATGACAGTGAACAATGTAACAAAGAAATTTTACACTGTGTTAGACAGGAGAAGAGACGAGAGAGTAGAGAGTAAAATAATAAACAAAAAAAGAAAAGAAAATTAAAAATCTAAAGAGTAAAATGAACTAAATAGAGAGGGAATCATTAAACATAAGCATGTTAATCTACCAAAAGGATTATGCAAATTAAACACACACTTGTTTTTCTTCATACACATACACTGACATGCTCACATGCTGAACTGTTTTTGTGTGTGGGGTCGTTTTACTTCAATTGAAGAGTGAGAGAATGCAATTGGCAAATTCTGATTATATGGAGATTGTGGCATAAATATGGTGTATTTTATATACGAAATTAATCACAAATTGCCGCGTAATTGAATGTGTTCTATTATATTGTAAAAGAAATGAAATACAATTCCAGCGGTACTTGAGTCTTTCACTTCATGTCTGCTTGTGGTGATATTAAGAGAACCCATTTGCAATATTAGCCTCTACATGTTCTATTGGATTAAGGGCTTTGTGGAACCAGACGCAAAACTTGTCATTTTTTAATTATAGCGGTCGAGTGGTTTGCGGCGTTGTCTAGATTGAACCCGTTTCTTTTCTTTTTTATAAAATATTTAAATATACGAGTGTCCTGCACTTCAGAACAGATGTCATATGTTTTTGGGTGACAGAACTTTTGAAGATCTAAATATGGTGGTGAACGTATTACTAAAGGAACTGGCCGCTTTCATCTGGAGCTTGGGGTGGATTACCTTACGATGAGTAACATAATTGCCGATTGAACTTGTCTGTGATCTGGTTTGGTATTTTTTTAATTAATACAAGCTTGCCTACTCCATTTACACCCATTAGTCTGAAACTTCCATGCTTACTATTAAGCAAATTACGTTATTTTAAGTCTACTCTCACTGTCATAATGTCTCATGTCCTTCAGTCAGGATGATGATCAAGCTTCTCACATCACTTGTGTTGCTTGTGTGTTAATTTTATACACGAGTGGCATGAGATATTGTATGAAGTCTATTCCGAACGACAGATTTTTAAGTTTGTGCCAGAAATCTGCTGAAAGGAAAATACCGAAGAAATATTTGTTTTCATATTTTGTTTTGCTGTAGATGTCTGACCTTAGGCTTGAGCTGTGGCCTCATGTTTCATAAGCTAAAGCACTATCTATTAAACTACAGCGACTTCATCCATACAAAATTCCTGTCATTCATAAAAATTTTAGACTTTAAATCCAGAATATGTTAACGTGTCACACGCTATCATTTGAATCATTTTGCATGTAACATATCCAGTAGTGATGGACGAAAATCCATTTACAGATATAGGGAATCTAAGATTGAAATGCAATATACTCGAAGTAATCTATGTAAGCAAGTCTGTGAGTCAACTGTGAGGATAACAGCAGCAAAAAATATAATAGGAATATTGGACAGTAACCCATCTTGGTAAATTAGAAGAGCTTAATTAGGAACATTTTTCACCACTATGTTCCATACAACGATCCAAAATTATTTCTGTGTGGGGATTGCTTGCAATCAACATATCATCTTTTGAGCTGATGCAATTAGAAAAAGGGGTGGAATGAACATTATTTCTTGGAAATAATATCGTCGAAGTATAACTTATGATTTATAACTAGGTGAGATCACACCATGAAAAGTTTCTCAAAAATCTGTTGTTCGCAGTGGAGCTTAAACAGGAGGTCATGCTACTCACGTACAAAAGCGATGTGCGAAATAAGATCGTTATCCTGACTGAAGGGCTTTAATGAACAATCATGTATGCATGGATGCATCCTACGTAGGTATGTACTCTTGGAATATAAAATTTGTTTTCACATGTATTTCTACAGTTTGTCTTAATTATTTAACATTTTTTTTTAAATTCTGTATACATTTTGCATACATAGTTAGTCATTACAACCATTCAGCTAGGATTAGAACCTAGCTTCCCAGACCAACTATGTTGAGGGCAGGACCTTCAGTTTAAAGTCGTCTCCGAACAACAGATTTTTGATAAAATTTTTCATGGCAATTTTCTCTCGATTTTTATTATCTTTTTTATTTTCATAGTTCATGTGAAACCACCCATATATGACAATATAAAATGCTTTTAAATTCACTCACATCAAATAGTCACACTTACACTTCCACACAAAAGGCGTAAAGAGAATAATAAATACATGTATATATGTATGCATAGATGTGTGTAAGAGACTGTTGTCAGTCAGTTCATATATTGTTATTGTGTTGCTTTATTATAATACACGGTCTTGCTGTTTTTGTTTTTGCTTTGCTTATTCTATATTTTATTTCTACTTTTTTACATTTTCATTTTCATTTTGTTTTTGTTTTTTCTTTCTGTCTTTTTGTCTCTCTCTGTATTTTACATTTAGAAGTATAAGCATACTAAACATAACACACTTTTCGGCCTGTAAACAATGACAACAAAGTATACTCACTCGTATGCTTAACTATGTTGATTTGATATCTTACTTTTGCTTGCTTCTGCATGTAAAATATTACTGTAAATATGTGTACACATAACACATACTCTTACCTTAATGTGTATACATATCGTATGTGTGTGTAGGTCCTTATTAGTTGCTTATTTTAAATTTGTCAACATGTGTAAAGAATATTGTATTTGTTTAACACTTAAAATCTTAACATTTGTTTCATATTCAATTCGAAACAAACAAATGTTTCATCAGTCCTATGACAACTGGTTTCTTGTTTTACACTTTTCTTTCGTTGTTTATATATACAAAGGGTGGACCTTTTAAAAGTTGAAATTTCGAAACGCAATGGGAATAAAACTGGAATATTATGTCACTCATATGACTGCCACGGCTGGCCTCACAGTACCTCATCGTATCTCTAAAATGGCATCACGAATGTTTGCCTTTAAATGCTCCATGGTCTCTGGTTCGCCGGCATAACACTTTTCTTTAGTCGAGTCCCAAAGAAATCATCCAACGCTGTAAAATTGCAGCTACATGCGGCATATTGATACCATCATTACGGTTAATTAAACAAGCTTAAATGAGCTTCATCCGAAAAGCTAATTTTTTTTGTTCGTAAAATCGACATCATCATCTCGTTGGCCCATCTAGCGAAGTGAAACTAAAGCGGATGAATATTTGGCTTCATCAACCCTTGAACCAACTGAACTTTGTAAGGCCTTATACGGAGATCTTTTCGCAAAATTGGACGTAAACTTGTGCGTGAAATGTTTTTGAAGACGGTTACGAGCTGATGTTGATCTAACGTACGTTTTCAGTCACAGCAATACTTTCGGCTGTAAGTACTGTACACGCACGCTCATATCTTGACGCATCAGCAAAGAAACCGGTTTCACGAACTTTAGCAATAAACTTGCGTATACCCAGCACTGTTGGTCCTTCTCTATGACCAAATTTTGTACAACATTTTCGTGCAATTTCCGACCATATGTCTTTGCTTTGGAAATGAATTTCCAATAAATCCCAATGTTGTTCAAGCGTAATTCGATTCTGACAGAGTAGAATGACATGAGTATTGCTATATTCGAAATAACCCATGGTTGAAATTTAAACCAATAGATGGCCCACCCGATATGTGTTTGTTTGTTATTGTATTTTCTTTATTTTTTGTTGTTCTGTTGTGCTGTCATGTTAAGTTAAGATTTTTCTTGTTTTTTTTTATATGCCTTCTTGCTTATTTTAATCATTTTAAAAGTATCTCTCTTTCTATAGCCTGTTACCACCAAGCACAAGCATCGTCATCAAGCATCAACATGAGTCAATCAGTTTAACATTGTCTGCCATCATCTTTGTGGCATGTTTTCTTCTGATTTTTGTTTTGTGGTTTTGGATTAAGAAAATGAATATCCTTCTTAAAGGTATGTTATCATGCATGCATGTTGTATCATGTATAACTTAGGACCTATTTAAAGGAATTAAACTACGGAAAGAGCACAAAGTTTTGGAATATCAAACACGTACAGGGTGTTTTGACAGAAATTTTATATTTTGTGGTTTGTTTAAAAAGCAATGAAAATATTTTATCGAAACCATCTTTTTTTATTTCTAGTAACACACATCCATACCTACATAATTGGTCATTGCAATCCTTTAGTGAGGATTACGACCAAGCTTCTTTAAGTTCTCTGGCTTCATTAGGTAACTCTCAACGATTTCAGCATTTCAAAAAATCTTCCCTAATTTAGTTTAAATTTTCATACGTAACGTATTACGTGTATATCGTACTACACACAGTACGTATGAGTAATATTTATTTGCCAATGTTACGTATACGTTTATACCACCACACCACTTATGTTGTGTGTATTACTTCCATATGTAAATTGACTTCGAACGGCGGATTTTTGAACAACATTTCATGGCAATTTTCTCATTGTTTTTGCCAGAAATCTGTTGATAGAAACTTTTTGTTGGTGATGTCTGATCTCGTACTAGAATCGTGGCCTGATGTCTAATAAGCCAACACATGACCTTATCAACAACGGTGACTATGTAAAATGATTATTTACCCCTATTTAAATTCCAAGCAATTTTTTTTATATCTTTTATTTTAAATTTAAAAAACCAGGTCACTTATATTGCTGTCCTCTGTACTGTCTATTCATTAAAATTNNATAGTGTACCTCGTTTGCTGTCCATCTGTGAAAGCACAATGCCTTTCACAAAATAAATGAAAATATTTACTTGATGATCTTATTTATTTTACAATCGTTGAATTATTTGTTTTGCGATTGTTTCCTTTACGTTTTGGATTTCTTTTTTCGTTTGATTATTTTGTTTTTCACTTTTTGTTTTTACTATCATGATTTAATGGCACTCATTTCCAGCTTCTTTATTTTTTTGTTTACTTTCCTACCGCTTGTAAGGGTATTGCAACATTTCATTCCTGGTTAAAACAGACAATTTTATTGTAATTGTTTCATCAAATGTACGGCAACAAATCGTTAACAAAACTTAGAGGTCAGTTTTTGTACTCGATTTTTTTTTTGTAAGGATTTCAAAAGGAGAAGAAAATTTATTCTAAATCTAAACAAATAACTGCAACGTTTATTTAATTGACGGCATTTTATTTAATAAAAAATAAAGTAAATAATTAATAATTAATCATAGTAATAATTATAAAATTAAAACAAATTAAAGGCAACTTTCCATAGGACAGTTTACTGCGACCAGTTTAATATTTATAATGACGACCACCACTAACGCCTTGGTATTCACAGGAACACACATCCTGAACAGAGAGTGCGTACATCTTTGAAGCATTAAGGTGCATGAAAATGAATGTGTTCATATGACATTCACGTTAGGAAGAGAAGCAGCTCTCTGTTCCCAATCAATAAATAAGAGCGTTGTGACTCAACGATTGTTTATTAAATATAATCCGGTGGCATACACTATAACAAATGACTGACTTAGACTCCCTATTCTCAAGGTTATCTTACCTCTACAATGGTTAGACATTTTCCTCCAAAACATGACTTCTAGTTCTGCTCTGACGCTTATGTACTCAATACAACATGAAGTATAACCTAATCACCCGGATTGTAAATGGGACTACATGTTACGAGAGACTGCTTTCGAATGAATATTAAAAACTTATACTCTCACACACTGGAAGGATGGGTTGCTGAAGCTGATGCTGATATAATGATCTTTAGCAATAGATCAAGAGTGGAATGTATAACTGGATTTGGAGTATATTCCGATAAGCTGGCACTCAATGAACTAACTAGGCTAGCTAGCATTTCAGGCATAGATTTTTGTTATTGGAACCTATCTCCTTCGAACTTGAGCATATGTGTAGATAATCCCAACCAATCAAATAAAAGGGCGTCAGGGGATTCAGAGACTCTCTACATAATATTACGTCCAAACACCCACAGCTACTGGGTTCAGGCAACAGAACTGGCATGGAAGTCATCGGAGATGTCAGAGAGATATATATGTCAACAGAATAAGAGTTTTTCAAATTGAACATCAGCAGGGAGTTCCACAAATCGCAAGTGGTGCAATATACTTGGTTGCAGGAACTACTTAAGTTCAACATGTGAACAGTCCGCACTCTAACAGAAACTCGAACGCGATACTGCGCTATTGGCAGTTTCGCTGATAAGTTCCGTCTGCTCTGCTCTACTAGTCACTGTAGTGCAATAAATATTCTTTTTTTGCTATGCACACTTATAAACATTTACGTAACGTTTGAAATTAAATATTACGCACACGTACTGTGTGCCACATTGCACATGAAAATTGAAACTACATTAGTGAAGATTTTTGAAATGCTAAGTTCAGGCGGAAAAGTATGAAATCATTGAGATTCATCAGGATTTATTCAAGAGCAAAATGGACATGTGCAGTCTAGTTTTAAAAAAGAAAAAATTTAAAAAACTATTTTCATGTGAAAAAGCTACATGGAGATCATATTGCCTAGCTTGGAATAATAATTCGATATTTTTTCTTGGGCTGGACAATTCATTAGAGACTCTTACTATACAAAATTTACACAATTTATCTTTAAAAAGAGTCAGTGAAATTGTAATCCTACAACTAGGTATGTTGAACCACCTAAGGTTTGTTCAATTCCGTGTTGCTTTTTCCAATTTAAGAAAGTATTCTGATAAGCATTTTATCGTCCCGTTCGTCCTCTTTTTCGTTCCTCACTATGCTAGAGCAGTCTGCTGAACGTATTTCTATTGCCATGCCTATACTGCCTTCGTATTCCTCTGTGGCAATATACATTTTTTACTTACTTTTTGCGTATGAGGTTATGCTCTTTAAGATTCACTGGATGCCAGTGAAAATTTAAAGTTTTTGCAAAATAAATGCGAAAAAACTAAAATTCGATAAAAGAAATTTAATGTTTTTCTACTCTTTTTTGTCTCTTTTTTTCATTTTTTGGCTTTTACAACAGAAAGAAAACAACACAACAACAGCAAATGAAAGAGAAAAAATGTATAACATTGCACGGAAATCACCTTAATTAAGAATGTATTGAGAAAATACATTTTATGGCGCTAGTGTTGGTGTTTTGCCACCATTAACAACGTGTTTGTTTTTATTTTTTTTTTTTTTTTTAGTTGCAACTTCAAAAGTGTAGTTTGTTTATATGAGACCGAAAGCACATATACATCCACACAGATAACTAATACATGCACAATACATTTTCTCATTCAACAAAAACCCATTAGCAGTTTAGTAACAGTAAAATAAAGCTTAAGCCTTATAACGTTAATACATATGAGAGATAGAGTGAGAGAGAGAGAGGTTGAGAGTGTATGAATGCATAGGTGAGCGTGAGTGTGAGCACGAATCGGTTGGTATGGTTGGGAGTGTGTTTATATTTATTTAACTTGCTCCCTTTGCCTTTCACCAGTGCTAAAAGAGATTTTGTTGTTTAGATAAAAGAAAAAAACGGTAAATGTTGTTTGTTGTTGTTTTGTCAGTTATATTTTGGCTTATGTTGCTAGTGTTGTTGTTGTTATTGTGTTTTCCAACTTAATTGCAGGTTTTTGCTGAACTCTGCTTATATGTATATACGATATATGTATGCCTGTACATACATGTGTGTGTAAGCCCGTATATATTCGTTTAAATGTGTTTTTTAACACATTGGCTTTTGGCTAAATTGTCACACTGTGTTTCACATTTCGTTTCATTTAATTTTTCGTTGCTTTTTTCACATTTTTTCTCGTTTTCTTTTTCTTTTTTTCTTGTTTTTTAATTCGCTTAATTTTTGTATATATGTTGCTGTTGTTGTTGCTGTTGTTGTCTTAACTACTGGAATATTTATATGTAAGCATGTCTATGTATGCTGCCCTTTTATCCTTTTAAAGTTTCTCTCCCTCACTCACTCTCTCTCTCTCTCTCTCTCGGCATGGTAGAATTTTAATGATCGTATTTTATAGTGGCTCTTGACACTCATTTTTCGGATAACAATTCGTTAAAGTATTTTGGTCTGTGTGTGTGTGTGTGTGTGTCTCATTGTATCGTTGTGCCGGTTTTTATATTTAAAATTCCTGAATCCTGTATTATCTTTTGAAATGGGTTAAAAACCCAGGTAATTAAATGGGACACAAATAAATTTCAAGTGTTCTTGGTTAGACGCTTTGACTGTAAATGCAAACACCATCACACTCTCATTCGGGTGTCGCTTTCTTTGTGTACGTTGCTATGGAAATAATTTTCAAAATAAAATTAAATTTTCCATACTTTAAAAGCATTTTAATTTTGTTAAAACGGGGTTTATTGTTAAATAGTTGATGAGAGTATCAACACAAAAATCTTTTGGTTTCATTTAACAGATTAGTGTGCTAAAATTAAAAGCGGGTGAAGACAGAAAATGACAGAAAATTAAAATAAGGGCCAGCCTCACTATACAGAGTGTCTTTTCGAATCTCTCTATTGAAAACCTAAGAAAATGGTTTCTAAAACAAAGTTTCTAAAAAAAACAAAAAAAAAAAAAATTAGAGAACCCCTGTTGTCAGACTTCCTCGGAAAGATGACATCAACAAATAAGAATACCTTTTTACTACTACTCAACTGGTCATTACAACCCTTTAGTCAGGATTACGACTTAGCTCTCACATACCTTGTATTGTGTATTGTAATTTTTTATATGTGAATGCCGGAGCTACTGTTTAAGTAGATTTTTCTAAAAGTTTTTGTCAGAAATCTCCTGAAAGGAAATCGCTTAAGACCTAGGGTATGAACCGTGGTCTCATGTCTAATATTTCAACACAGTCACACGTTGGTGACCAGATCATGTAATTCAGGCTAAACGATGTTGATAATCATCGTACGATTCGAGAAATTGCGATTGATGATGCCGCCAAACCAAAATCTACACCAACCAACACAGTAACTGTTTTAAGATGCATTGGACTCTCTTGGATCCATGTAAACTTATACTGTCCAGATTCCTACAATTTAAACCATTATCAACTTATAGTATGAAAGTTCCGATGTTGCTGCTGGAAGGGGCTATATACAGAGGCTATACAACAGGCCTCAATTTCAGATCAACCACCATATCGCTTATTGAGAATTTGAAAAGTTGTGCTACTTGGAGAGCAAGTTGATCAAGATTAGCGTCTATGCATAAAACACAAACCGGTTTCCGAGCATTATATAGGTTAGGTTAGGTTAGATCGAAGTGGGAGCTTTGATACCAAGGACACTTAAGCAGGCATAGCGCCAGTTCCATCAAACTCATCGAAGAAGCTAGTCAGCATAGGGCTGCACATTAAAAGCACAACTACTATACGCGGGAAATCAGATTAAAAGTTTAACAAACGAAGTTACACCCCCGATAACTCCGTTAAGCTGACAAAAGAAAGGAGAGCCTAAATAAACTAATTCTATAGCTCGCAACAGATGAGCTTTGACAAAGATAGTGTATAACAAGTTTCTCTTCTTCAGCAGACCCAACCACGGCGAAAGTGCCATTCACCACGTACGTCTATAGCATTTGGGATACAATACCGGTTCAACCGTAAATCGAAGACATTTGTTAGTCGCTAAAGTTTTCATATTTTCTGGGTATATTAAGTAGTAAAAGGGAAAATAGTTTCGAAAGACAATGTAGGTTAGGAAAGAGTATAACTAGGAGGAACTTGAAATTGGGACTCCATGAGAATTTTAGTTTTATTGACTATTACTGCAGTATACCACAGATTTCTTGGCTATTGTTAAGAGAATTATTTTTCGAACGTAATTCTGTTCATTACCTGGACAAATTGCTATGAAAAATCAGTTAAATTTTCAATTGCCTTATATCTACATAACATATCCTATCGATATTAATTTAAATAACCCTTATGGTCGTGGTTATAACGTTTATTCCCTGCTGACGAGTATTAAAATTCGGTGTTCAACAGTTTTTATAACGTCTATCCAATGAAAAAAGTTTATATTCCCCACGACTTTTAAATTTTGTTTTTTTTTTGTTTTTTTGTTGTTTTGATGAACAAAACTTTTATGGTTCAAATGTTTGTTCAGATGCATTCCTTCGATGTTTACTTTTTTCTTCTCTTTTTCTTCTTTGCTTCTATGCTCTCTAAATTTTTATTCTTTTTCTCTTTCGTTTTTTTTTCTTTCTTGTTTTTGTAACACCGAACGTATGTGTTTTGTCTGTTCTATAGTTTGTTGTTTTCTTGTTGTTTTTATTGTGTTTTCTTTTAGTTTCATTATTTGTTTATGGCTGTTGTTATGGTTGTGTTTGTTTTGACCTCAAGGGTCCGGTTGATGTTGTGAAAACTGCAGTTGTGTACTGTAGTGTTAGTATGTGATCGCGGTTCATGCTTGATAAACTTTATTTTTATTTGCTGTTTTGTTTGTCATTTTTTCGGTCACAATTTTTAGTTTTCTCTTCTTTTTTCTTTTCTTTTTTTGTTCGTAATTGTTTTGTTATTGTTTAAAGCCGGAGTTTGAAAAAAACTTTTAGTTGGCAAAAGATTAAAAAATATTTTTTATACAAAAATCTGCTAAGCATTCACAATCGTATTCGTTTAATTAATATTTTAAATATCCACACATTCAAGGTATTTTTACTCTTGAATACATTGCTTTAACAATCGTATGTACAACGTACAACCCTGTCGAAGCCATAATAGATTTACGGTTTGAATTTTCATTTTCATTCCTTTGCTTTGCTTTGTTTCCTAACATATTTCCATAAAATCATTTTAAATTTCATTTAAAATTGATTTTTGTATTGAATTTCATCACCGCAAAGGAAATTTACCACAAAATAAAATTTCTACTCCATTTTCCTTTTTTTTTTTTTTTGTTGTTTCATTATATGTTGTTACTGTGGTCTCCATATAGCATAACAATCAGAAATATTAACACACCTACACAAGTATATGTATGTGTCACAGAGTCGTAGTACGGTAAATAGTCAGTTATTTAAATATATTAAATCTTTATGCATTTTTATCTCAGAGGACTTAATCTCAATGTCATCATCTCGATTACAGTGGCCATGCTTACAGTTCACTGGGTTATAAGAAGATACGCGGAAAGGCTACAGCTCCCACCTAAGGACTTTCGCTGTGGGCGAGAGATTGTTAGTATTTTTTCTTTATTAATGGCCATCTCTTGCAAAGTGCAAATATTGGTTATTTGACTCTCCATTTCTTGCCAGCCTAACGGAGTTATCATCCATTGATGTCAAAGATATAGCTTCGTGTATGAAACAATCAGGCTGGCCTACAGCAGAAGGTAGTTGTGATTTAATGTGCTGTCCCTTCGCTGATCAACTTCTTCGGTGAGCTTGTTGGAATTCAGTCAGTATAGGGATTATGTTTACTTGTTGCATTTCAACTAGCCTCTATGCATGCTCAAGTACTGGAGGATTTTTCATTTGCTTAAAGTGATTAGGCTGTGACGCAAATTTTTTATCTCCAAGTGGTTGTTACTCGTTTAAATAAGTGCAATGTTAATCATCATTGTAGTACTTGAAAAATTTTTTAACAGAATTGTTTCCAAATTAAAAAATCACATACACAAATCGTCAAATCGTCACTCCACTTATGCTGCGTTTGTTTAATTTAGTCATGAGTGGCTGGACATACAGTTTAAAGTCGACTCCGAGAGACAGAGTTTTGAGATTCTTTTCATGGCAATTTTATTTACTCTCGGAGTCTTTTCCAGAAAGCTGCTGAAAGGAAGTTGCTGAAGAAATATTTTTCTTTTTATATTTTTTTCTCATTTCGTTTTGTTTGACATGCCTAACCAATGGTTTGAATTATGGTCTCATATCTTATAAGGCAACTATGCTATTCAAATAGCAATCTTACGGACCCTAAATTGCACTGTGTAGATCACTAGTAAATGTTTCTAGCGCTTCGATCGGTTATCTCTTTCTTGCCCCAATTCTAGAAAGATATGCACTGACAATCTATATATTTAAACAATTCATTCCTTTTCATGTCTGGAAATGAAGTCTAACAATCTTATGCATTCATAATCGTCAATGCATTCAAATGGCACAAAGGAAAACAGTTTAGTAGACACACTCACTTGCAGACTATCAATATGGCAAATACAGCAACACTAAAACCACACTCACAAAAGCAGCAATAGCAGCAGCAACAGAATTGCAACAGAAATGACAGCCGCATACATACGTACAACTACACAATAATGTTGGGAATTTATATAGAAAATCCGATACAGAAAAGAGGAAATACAATATGAATAAATAAAAATCATTATTGCTGTTGTTTGTTTGTTGTATCATGTTGTTGTTGTTGTTGTTGTTGTTGCAGTTGTTGCTGCAGTAAAACATATTACATACGGTAGAACAAAATTTTTAAAAAAAGGAGTAAGAAATACAATGAAATAAAGGAAATGCAGTTGTAACATGCATAGAAAAGCAAAGGAAAAAAAATTGAAAATCTATTTCTATTTCAAAAGAGAGAAAACTAAAAAAAGAATCACAACATGAGAAGAAATAGAAATAGAAAGAAAGGTGTTAAGGAAATATGAAATTATTTGTTGAAAATCTGAAATAAGAAAAAAAAATAAATTTTTTTTCTCTACTTTTGAATTGCTTCACAGGAATATATTGTGGCTTATCATACGCTTGTTATGCGGTTGGCAACAAAATGTTTGCTTTTGAAAGGAACTGCACCTGTGGCGTCACAACGGGCCGCTATGCGTGCTCAAGTGTACTTCTGGTATCAAAGAAACCACTCCGGTCTACCTACCTACCTTAAGAACTGCAGTTGATTTTAAAGGAAATTTTGTGTCAGAATACCAGAAGTACAATTGAATTTAAATCGTTTCATTGCTTTTGATGTTGCTATCGCAACATAAAGTAAGTTTTGTGTTAAACTTGTAACACGGGAGTTGCCTAATGAATTAATGTAAATCCATTCGACTTTAGGAACATTGATATGAACGCCAACCTTAGTTGCATTCGTGGGAAATATTTAGATTTTGGACTACATAGTAGAGCAGGAATTTGGTAGAGAAGGCAAATATAGCGGACATAATCGATATCATCTACTATTCCGCTCCAATAATGGGACCATCATACATAATTATTCAGCCAGGATTAATCCCCACTTATGTTGTGCATGTTAGCTTTATCCGTTCGTGGTGTGACCTACAGTTAAAAAAAAATTGTTCATGGCAGTTTTATTTACTCTCGGAATTATTGCCAGAAATCAGCTGAGAGATTCGTTTAGGTCGAACTAGGAGCTTTGATTACCAAAGCGCACTTGAGCCACATAGCAACCTTCTGGTATGCCACTGACCCAATTCCACTAAACTAGGTAGGAAATTGGTCAGCTCATGCGCTGGACATTAAAAGTATGACTACGTTACGAAGAAAAAGCAGACTGAATGTTTCATAAACGAAGCGGTATACTTGAGATCAAGGATGATAACAACGTTAAGCTGGCAAGATAACCCACATCTGCACCTCCTAAGCGATGGGCATTCAGAATTTATTGGATGGAATCTTCAGCCATTCTACGTGTCTTTCCGTAACGCAATGGCCTGTAAACATGTTACTGTGCTCAAGAGGACATTACGATCAAGTCCGAGGAGGTAGTCGGTGGTGCCTTGTGTCCCATCGAAAGGAAATTACCGAAGAAATATTAAAATTTCGTTTTATTGGAGATATGTGATCTGGGACCTTCTAGACTACGGCGACATCATCTTTACGCCACATACTGTATTAAACAATAATGATAACAAGATGTGCCCACGTTCACTGTAAAGCGTTTGGCTCTGTAATCTTCACGAAATAAATAACGACATGGGCCGTTTGTTTAGCTTCTCTGAGCGATTTAATTTGTTTTCGGCAACGTCTAAGACAACTAGGAGCTTGCCAGATAGCATTGTGCCATAGAGTTTCTTAAAGATTGCTTCAAGTTAGCAAATGCTATCTTCACCCGTCAGTGCACGCCACT